>KZ108234.1:0-102983 GCA_002116355.1 Dothistroma pini CBS 116487
TAGATAGTACTAATAATACCTAGGATAATAATAAGGTTACGACACGATATAATAGTAATAATAGGAGAGAAAAGAGGTATTCCCGGATCCTACGCGTATTTACTACGAGGAATGTGGGACAGCTAATCTACGGACCCTGGATTCCCAGCATGGCGCGCAATATTGCATATCGTAATACCGCGCTCGGCCCCAGGCACCACGAGACTCGACTCAAGAGTGTATCAACGTTAGTCACGCAAATCAAAGGACGAATAGCAGCTGGTCAGATTTGCCTCAAGACCAAAGCTGTTCATATCCGGATCCTCAGGACCTCCACTTGTGCCACCATGGCGATGTAGCCGCGAGACTCCGCGCTGCAGGCTCAGGATCGATGTCATCGTTCATGAGCACTGTAGGAGCGACCGACTCGTCCAAGGTCTGTCGAAGGCGCAGTAGTGGTTGTGGTCTGTGGGATGGAGGTCTCGGCGGCGTTCATCTTAATGGGGCCCCCCGACTGCGGCAAGTCTGTAGTGGAGCCCAAGAAACCCTTTCCATTCGTCGAGACTCATCCTCTTGGCATGACTGCCGACAATACGCTTCTTACCAGCGCTGAAGGTGTCAAGGTACCATGTGTAGGTAAGCATAACTCTGCCTCAGCACACCTACCGTTCCGAATTGCTGGAGACGCGAGGAATCGACTCCGTGTTTGGGCGAGTTCAAAGAGACTTCACGTCCATGAGCAGCCGGCTCTTACCGACCCTTATACAGCAGACCCTTCATGAACTGGATGGAGAGGATGTCACTCGCGCAAGAAGTGGTCGTAGTCGGGAGATGCGTGCAATAGGAGAGATTACAAACCCTTGAGGCAATCCCCCAGCTCAAATGATAGCTGAAGTGAGGCACCATGCATATTGTATCAATGGCACGATGTGCGCGAACAGAGCAGCCATACTCCTCTCATCGAAGACTTCGAAGAGCAATATGTAACGTGAAGCGGGACTATGAACCTATGGCTCCCCGCTGGGCAGAGATGTACATGTGCGTCCACTAGTAAAGACCACCGGCCTCCAACACTGTGTGACTTCCGCGATCTAGAGCGCCAGGCCACGGCAGAGTGCGCTCGCATTCGCAGCTGGGGTAACAACATATGCCCGATACATGCCTGGGAGGTCGCTCTTTCTAGTACGGACTGATGTATCTCCTCCAGCCTCGCCTGCGTCTTTCCGCTCGCCATCACCGCGCTCACCTCGTGCTAAACCTTATAGCGATAATCCACCCCCCTTTCCGTACATCGCATACTCACGGTACAGACCCACTTACCATCACCGTGGGCCGTGAAATCTCCACTTCACGTTTTGTACAAGCTGCGGACGATTCACTAGCAACTCCCGAGAGGTATAAGAAAAGTCCACACTCTTCTCGCGGCATCAACACACCACCGAACGACAGCGACCCTCGAGCCAGAGCAATGCTGAGCCCTACCAACCAGGTTACTCCCCATAGATCCAGCCACATGACTAATAACGCTGCTGACGACATGCCAGCACCCGCCACCACTTCAGCCCGTGAGCAGCTGCGAAAGGAGATTCTCGCACTCGCCCACTCTCACCGAGTTGCCACGAAGCTGCCTCCATTCTTCGCTGGCGATCTGATTGTCACGGCACTTGTATGCAAGGACTCGGACAGCCTGCAGGCTCCAGATATCCTTGTCCATCACTTTCTTCGTAGATGCAAGATCGGCGCAATCGTGATCTCAAGAGGGTCGAGAGGAAAACTTTGCGACTCCTGGAGAAATCATACAATAGAAACACATCCACATGCAAATCGTTTTCCCACCTTGCACGTATCGTTTCAACTGCTGCCGTTCAGTAATCGATAGCTCTAGCCGACGAGCTATGACTTAGAGGATTGCATGGAGACACAAAGATTCCGGGCAGGTAAGCAAGCCGCTTGTGTTGAGACTGTAGATAGTCTAAGGCAATGTTGATGTACGAGCACGGCTCTCACAGCGGAGCCAGTTCCGCTGCACGAGCGCACCGGCCAGCTTCCCACAACGCGACCTTTGCGCGTTCGTGACTTCGAGACAATACGTACCTGTATTCCAACATTCTGCCCACCTCTTCACCTTACTTCTCAGTCTTCCTGTCACGGTTAAATCATACACTGAACAGCTTATTCCCCCGACCGCAACTTTACAAAGCCCGCGACGAGCACCGAACCAGCCGGACTGCTGCCATTCTCTTCACTTTAGAGGCAGCAGTCACTCGTAGCACGTGGCAAACGCCGCTTTCCACGAGCGTCTCCTTCAACAGCTCTTTTAAATATGTGAGTACACCACTTATGTTCGACATCCACCGCCCGACGCACTCTTTGCGCCCAGCACCACCGAAGCTGCATCTCCAGCATGGCGCCGAAAGCAGCTTACGGAGACATCAGGGAGTCCTTCGACAACATCTACCTCAACCTCTCGAAGCAGTCTGGAAAGTGTAGGCTCGCTGAGTCGGGTATTGGTTGGAAGCCCGCATCCGGCGGACAGACCTTCACGCTCGACAAGTCAGACCTACAGAGCGCGCAATGGAGCAGAGCAGCGCGAGGACACGAGCTTAAGATCTACGCTAGGAACGAAGGTGTTGTACAGCTCGATGGCTTCAAAGAGGATGTGAGTGGTAGGAGTACATTCAGGGAGCTACGCCAGCTGATTCAAGGCAGGACTTCGACACGATTGCGAAATGCTTCAAGGTCTGGTATGGCGCAGGACTCGAACACAAGGAACACGCTTTGCGCGGCTGGAATTGGGGTAAGAACGAGCTGGGTAGAAATGAGCTGGTCTTCAACGTACGAAATCAACCCGCGTTCGAAATTCCCTACACCGAAATCTCGAACACAAACTTGGCTGGCAAGAACGAAGTCGCAGTGGAATTCTCATTACCGGAGAATGGTGAAGAGACAGGCACCAACGGCTCTCTAGGCGGCGCAAGGTCAAAGGGCAGGAAGATGGGCGGCGCAGTCGACCAGCTCACAGAGATGCGCTTCTATATCCCAGGCACGGAGAAGGTTCACAAGGGCGAGGAGGGTGAAGACGGTGAAAAGGCAGAAGGCGAGGAAGACGAAGAGCAGAACGCCGCCAACTTGTTCTACGAGACGCTCATGAACAAGGCAGAGATTGGAGAAGTTGCAGGAGACACATTCGCCACCTTCCAGGATGTGTTACATCTGACGCCTCGTGGAAGGTTCGACATTGATCTGTACGAGAACTCCTTCCGACTTCGTGGAAAGACCTATGACTACAAGATCTCCTACGAGAGCGCCAAGCGTTTCTTCATCCTGCCAAAGCCCGACGACATGCATCAGCTGCTCTGTATAGGCCTGGACCCCCCTCTTCGACAAGGCCAGACAAGATACCCGTTCCTGGTCATGCAGTTCAAGAAGGATGAGGAAGTTAAGATCGAACTCAACATGACGCCCGAGGTTTTGAAAGAAAAGTACAACGGCAAACTCCTTCCCATGTACGAGGAGCCGGTGGGCAGGGTAGTCAGCAAGATATTCCATGGACTCACTGGCAAGAGACTCATACAACCATCGGCCGACTTCACCTCACATCACCAAATGTCCGGCGTCAAGTGCAGCATCAAAGCAAACGAAGGCCACCTTTTCTGTCTGGACCGAGCCTTCCTTTTCGTACCAAAGCCGGCAACATACATTTCGTTCGACCATATCGCAAGCGTCACGATGAGTCGCGTGGGAGGAGCTGTTAGTGCCAGCCGCACATTTGACATCAGCGTGACGCTCAAGAACGGTGCCGGCGAACATCAGTTCTCAAATATCAACCGGGAGGAGCAATCGCCCCTCGAATCGTTCCTGAAGATCAAGAACATCAAGACCAAGAACGAGATGGATGGCGACGGAGGTATGCTTGCGGCTGCGCTCGCAGACGACCCAGATCTCGCTAGTAGCGATGAGGAAGTTGTCATGCAAGACCGTGGCAGTGCGGACGAAGATAGCGAGGAGGCCGACGAGGACTTTGCGGCAGACAGCGAGAGCGACGTGGCAGAGGAATACGACTCGGACGCGAAGAGCTCAGGGGATGACAGCGATGCAGAGATGGACGATGCTGATGGAGCTGCAGGTAGTGGGAGCGACACAGCAGAGAAGGTCGAGAGGCCGAAGAAGAAGGCGAAGACAGGTTGACGAGTTGGGGTGTTGGGGACCGAGTTCGTGCACTGCTTGAACATGGAACAGCTCTACGGAGCAAGTTAGGGACTGGGTGTAGCTTCTACATGAGAGTAGTCCAACAGCATATCGAGCATGTTCGCGGCTCCAGGAATCGCTTTATTGCATCGCGGAAGCCTTGGGCAGCGTTCGGCCCAACCGATGGTAGTAAGAGATACAGCGGCCATTGCGGGTGCATCGGTGAAGCGCAGATGAGTAACATTCCTCGTTGCCTGCTTTCCAGTTCGTACGATGCACATGCAATTGCTATTGCTATGCTATCGCTTCGTGCGATGGTCTGAGTGGACTTTGTTCGTTGCTATCCAAGCATAGCCAGCCCTATGCTCGTCATTGAAGCGCTTTCTGTAGCTCGCGCCTTCGGCTTTCACTCATGCGCGAGGTCAGTATTCAATGCTTTGATTCAAGTCTCTCCAAACAATTAGCGCCACTTCTTGCCTTCCATTGTTGATCGTTGTGGCATTGTGCTGTTTGTACTACGCAACGCTCCTTCACACCTTCTTGGCAGTGTTGAATGGAGGACGTAGGAGGCTTGGAGAAGATTCGCTCTTTTGGATCTTCACTAAATCCGAGAGACGGTGCCGAAGAGCCGGGAGACCAAACAGATATTCTTTTCCCACCTCGCGCATCTATCGACTCCGTCAAGAGTGCCGCGCCCAAGCCACGCGCGACAGGTTATCATCACGACGCGCCTGTGACATCGGGGAAGAGACGGAATCGCAAGGAAAGAGTATCTTGACATCGATCCTATAAAAAGGCCGCTTGGGTGCCACAGAAACGCCGCGGTCCCTTCCCTTGCAAGTCCCGACCATGTCAGCCGCCGAGCCTAACCTCAACAACCATGTCGGCGAGCAACATCACCAGCAGCCGGACTGGCCATCTGACGAGGAGAAAGCTGCAAACTCCATAACGAATGTCGGCAATGAAAAGGCCACAGATTCGCCACATACAACGCCAGCCCCAGCACCACCACAGGCACCACCAGGTGGACCACCTCCCAATGGAGGAACTGTTGCATGGCTCCAGGTGCTGGGATCGTGGATGCTGTAAGTGCTGATGCCTTACTACACACGGTACGCATACCAGTATGCACTGACACACCACAGCTTCTTCAACACCTGGGGCATCCTTAACACCTTCGGCGTGTACCAGACCTACTACGAATCCGGCCGACTCTACGTCGAGTCCAGCAGTTCAATATCATGGATCGGCGCTATCCAGGCCTTCATGGTGCTCACTGTCGGCGCCTTCGCGGGTCCCATCTACGACCGTGGATACTTCCGAGCGTTACTTCTTGTCGGCACCTTTATGATCGTGTTTGGGCACATGATGTTGAGTCTCTGCAGTGAGTACTGGCAGTGCTTGCTCGCGCAGGGGTTCGTGATTGGAATTGGTGGAGGATGTTTGTTTGTGCCATCGGTTGCCATCTTGCCGACGTACTTCAGCAGCAAGATTGGGATGGCGATTGGGATTGCGGCGAGTGGGAGTTCGATGGGAGGTATGCGCTGAATAGCTGGATCTCACACTGACTTGATCGGTCCACGCTAACGATGATGATGTTTAGGTATAATTTACCCCATCATGTTCTACCGCCTCATCGACAAGGTTGGCTTCGGCTGGTGCGTGAGAATTCTAGGCTTCACAGTGCTGGCCACGCTGCTCGTCCCCATCTTCGTGATGAAGATGCGGGTCAAACCTCCCAAGCCTCGATCACTCATCGACTGGTCTGCCTTCACTGATGTACCATACATGACATTCGTGGTAGGATGTCTGATTGGCTTCATCGGACTGTACGTCGCTTTCTTCTATACATCCTACTACGGCGAGGCGACTGGCTATACAAGCACCAGTCTATCGTTCTACTTGGTCCCGATCCTGAACGCGGCCAGTGTCTTCGGACGAACGCTACCGAACATCCTGGCGGACAAGATTGGACCTGCAAACGTCATTGTTCCAGGATCGGCATGTGTTGGCATTGTGTTACTTTGCATGATCGCTGTGAAGAACGCTGGAGGCCTCATCGTGGAAGCATTACTATTCGGCTTCTTCTCAGGCATCTTCATTGCTCTGCCTCCGGTGCTCTTCGTGGCGCTAACTGCTGATAAGAGCAAGGTGGGGACTCGAATCGGTAAGTTGACATCACGGGCTCAATGCAGTTGCGACTGGGCTGGCAACGCGTCTAAACAGCAGAGTCGTCTTATGAGTCGACCCGATCGCTCTGAAGCAAAGTCCTGTAGGGCATCCTAAGAGTCACGTTGCTAGCCCTGTTATGACTGCATGGCACTCTCTTCCCAATGTCATGTATTTGCTAACTCATTACTTTCATAGGCATGGGTTTCGGCATGGTCGCATTAGGTGTCCTCGCAGGAGGCCCAGGTGGAGGTGGAATCTTGGGCAACGACGACCACAACTTACACTGGACTAGCACTTGGATCTACGCCGGAGTCACCTGTCTGGCGGCTTCCGCAATCTTTGCCGGTGTAAGAGTAATGAAGGGTGGCCCAAAGCTGATGGTGAAGTGTTGAAGCAATAAATGCGAGTGCGGCAGTGTCACAGTACCATGTAGAGTAGGATAGAGATGGACTCACAGTCAAGGTTCTTGCTCGTGTACGATAATTCGCGGAGTGTGTTTGTCGTTGGCGCGAAGCCTACGTCTGGCTGGAATGAAAGTAACAGCTCAAAGCTTCACATACATCTCGAAGGTCGACTGTATTCCACGATAGCATCGCTTATCCGTCGATCGTGGAGAGGAAGGGAGAATTTGATGGCGCTCCCCCAAAGGTCCCCAGCTCTTGGAAGAGAGCAGATGAAGTGAAAGCTGCCATGATTCCATCGGATAATACTGCTGCCACTCTGACAGTGGCTTACGTCGACAGCGATGGCATGTGTTCGCGAATTGTATACTTTTGTACATGAATCTTTGTACGTGACGTTTGGCATACCATGCGTGAGCTCCTTTCGCAAAGGGGTCGACCAGAAAAAAAAAGTGTAACGACGACAACCCTTCCGAGGCATTGGCAACGAAACGACTCCACGGGGTGGGGAGATAGCACGATAGTACGTTTTACTGTCTTGAAGCCATAAATGCATCCAGTGATGAGCCTGGAAAGAATCCGAAAGATGAAGGTGTGCTGTCGTGCATGCATGCATGGCATAAACAGGGTATCGGCGGACGTGCATTAGTGTCCTGGATATCTTGCCCGAGACGGTGAGGGCATGCGGTTTTGGAGGCGAATCCTTCCCGCCGCGGACACCGAGCACGGCCACGGTGTCGACTAAATCTGTCGAAACATTATGATTCTCGAGAAGAGGCTTTGGAATGTTGTAGTAGTAGTAGTAGTTGTTCTTGTTGTTCTTTGACGGCCTGGTCATTGTTTGTCTTGTGCAAGGTGATTGCGAGCGCAAATCAGCTGTCTCGAGGTTGCAGTGCAGACTGCCAGCTGCGGAGAGCTCATAGAGCTCATGCAGCCCTACGATGCATATTTGCACGACGGGTACCTCGTCACGACCGCAGCAAGGTATTTGACCATTGAGCAAGGCACTTTGGAAGTCAGACCGGCATTCCCAGTGTCGTAATCGTTTGACTTTTCTACTGTGCTCCGTTTGGTACATGTACTCACCCATTGAAGACCCCACCAGAGGTTAATAATTGCAACGCCGCGAGAATTGAGTGCCGGACTGGTGCCGTCTCAAACAGGGCGCCTACAGTAGCAGTCAACAATAACAATAATGCGCTGGCAAGTTGGTGGCTTGTCGGACAGAGTGAAGTTCATCCACCCGTCGATCCTTGTCACCTCGACCGGTGAAGATGTCGCAGTAGCTCGGCTCTTGTTTTGGAAGGATGTGAAAGCCCTCCTCGGGGCGCAAGGAAGCTCGGGAGGAATGCTGCACCGGCAGGCGAAGAACAACGTTCGACTCGCTTCGTTGATCGCGGGCCCGTCGCTGCTGCTGCCCAGACTGCCAGAGTCTTCATATATTGTTTGTGCGGTGGATGCATGTGGAGCAGCATGTGCGAAGAATAGATAGCCGCCCGCACCACAACGACTCGGATCATGCAGGTGGTGAGACACGCGGCGACAGGCATGCCGTCTGACACAGATGTCGATCCCACGTGCAGATGGCGGTGATTTGGAGTCTTGGAGATAGGGGAGACGTCAGGGAGCATGGCCTGTGGAGATGTGTGTGTGCGATCATCATGCGCGGTCTGCCAGTGAGCCAGTGAAATCTGCTGACTGGACCTCGCTAGAGTTCATTTTAGATCGGCAGCATACATGAGGAGATGAAAGCCGCTGGTCGGGATGATCGTCATGTTGCCCGCAACTCGCAGACATGTCCGAAAGGTGTTGGTGGCTGACCACGTGTGAACGACGGGATACCATGTCGCGGGCGGGGGCGCACTTTACGCCGAGCTTACTGTGGAGGTGATTGTGCTGCCCGGCAGACAACCCACCACCCATCACCTTCCCCCAACACCACTACTGCGAGTGACAAGCATGCACCGTGCTCTCTCTCGTGTTGCACGACCACACCGCAGATTGGCGCGATATCAAACAACACGCGGCGCAAAGTCTGCTTTGGTGTCTGGCCGTGCTCATGATCCTTCAGTCACAATGTCGACCTTGGGATACAGAGGGCCTGCTCCTGGGGCCGATAATGCATCTGATCGACCTTCAGTGACATCTGCGCTCGTCCCGGTGTGGACCTGCTACTACGGTCCATGCGAACGATTGGCTTTTGCAGGCATGTACGCGTGGGCCATCGGCACTACCGTATAGCGGAGACCACGAGCCTGCGAACATGGTGCTCAAAGTCCCACTATGTGGTGATGCTGGTGCTTGGAGTTGACACGACAACAAAGCGGCGGCACCCTGGATCATATGTCGGTCTCCTTCGAGATGACCCGACACGGGTCACCGCGCGGGGCGGCCTTTTTAGCTACGGTCAGAGGATCGGAGTGACCGAGGAGCAAGGGGACTGGTGTGAGCCACATCAAACAAGCTTCCATGGGAAGCACTCCTCGTGGCACACGCCTCTCCACACCGGACTTGGGGTGTCAACAAGTGCCAGTGTGGCTTTTGTCGCTGACTGTGAATTCAAGGTGTACGCCATCGCTTCGGTATCAATGGATACCAACGGCGCTGTCATCGCCTGCTCGGCCGACTACTTGAACTAGAGAGCATCTATAAACAACCTCTGTCGAATGACGGTCGAGCTCACTATCTGCTGCTTAGGGTTGAGTACGTTCCATCATATGCACAGGATTGATCGGCATCGTGGACATCCTTCTCGACCTGCGCTCTAAGAGCAGGTCGCAGGATTTGGCCCCCATCACCTTTGTTACCCAGAGCATGTGCTGGTCTGGCACTATGGTATGCAGTATGGTGCAAATCAGCCAAACGTTGTGCATAGAGAAGCTTGAAAGTCGTCAGTGTCGAGCGATGCATGTTGTGTGCGCCAATAAGCACACGATCCCTCCGGCCTAAGCCGACGCCTCTGTCATGCAATCAACATCTTTGATGCTCCGTGTTGCATAGTGGGTGCCGTGATTGCGAACAAAGCCCAGGAGCAACAAGCTTGCCAGAGGTCGCCCTACCCGCCAATCCTTCAACAGACCTGCGGAATGGGCTTACATGCCAGTCGGCACAAGGTCACCACAAGTGTCTCGAGTCTTGACCGGCGCTCCGCCGCCAATCTCGCCTTGACTTGACTTGTGCGAGCGCACATGCCAGAGAACAGCATTTCAGACCGAGATTGCAGAGTACGGATTGCACAGCGTGCATTCATCAATCTGTCGATGAGGCCACATGACGATGGCGAGCATACAACAAACAATGCATCGAAATGAAGCCTTCACCGGCATGACATCAAAGCCCACCGCACTGAGCGCGGTGAAGAAACAGTGCTTCGCCCTCGCTTAGCACTCTCAAAGCATGGAAAGCATGGTCCTCTGCATGACCCTTTGCCTCATATCGTTAGAGTACGGCCTCATCAAGGACAGATTACGCCAAAATGCGCCAAAATTGGTTCTCGGGCAGCTTCTGCAGCTTCTTAGACCGCTCAGCCACTTCTGGGGCACGCACACCAAGAGTACCACTGTGCAGATGACGGGACTGCCGAGCTCCAGCCAATGATCAATTGCACAGGCCTCCGATAGCGTGGGTAGCCTGCCTCTATCTGCGGACCGTCGCAGAAGGGCGGAGAAGTCAACTCCGTGGTGCAGTGCACCCATGTGCAGTGGAGCTCGTTGCACATCGCGAAGCCCTATACGCTTACACACTCTCGATGTGGCACTGCACAAGGTTCGCTTAAGCGATCTATTGGAGCTTCCGGGACACTGTCTGCGCGTTTCTGGCATACTTGCCGTTGAGAGGAGCAATGGTGGACAGGTTTGACGGCTTTTTGCAGTTTCGGCGGAACGAGGACCCTTCGGCTCACCGTCTTGCGTACCGCAAAGCCCGCAGGCACTCTGCTACTCTCGGGTCCTTCGAATGACGGACCGGCCAAGACTTTAGCGGGAGCAGTGTGGCACGACTGTCTGGCTCTGCGACTTGCGGGTTGACCGCAGGCCCATGCACCATCTGCAGGGGCCCTAGGCGGAGGTAAAAGGTACACCCTAACAGAAGTGCATCCTCCTCGCACGCCCGTAAGGCAGACAGGGTCCGTCCGGCACGCGTGGCTCGTGCTGCGCATCACTCATCTGGGGCCGTCACGATATCTTTATACAAAGCCTCCTACTTCGCCCCAATACACCTTTAATTCGAGCTCCTACATAGTCAGCAGTGCCTGAGCGACACCTTCACGACAACAACTTCACGTCGTCTTACCATCCCATAAGGCTGACATCGACTTTACTAGTTGCTTCAGGTACCGCAGAACCCTACATCTCGGTGCGATCAACAGTCTGCTGGAGCTAGTCTCGACATCCACGCCCGAACCGTCAACACTTCGATCCGTCTTCGCGCTCTATCAACAAGCAGGCAGGACTGCAGTGGCCTTCAAGGGTTAGTAATACATCTAGCTGCAACTTGGTCCAGCATTCCTGACTGTCAAGTAGCTTCGCAGTGACCACAATAGCAGGTTCAACTGTTCTCCTGAATGCGCTGAGCTTCAGGCATGGCCACTTTCGCAGAGCAACCAGTGAACACTATGGCCTCTAACGACTTCACCTTGTATCCCTACTCTGAACAGTGGAATCAAGACCAGTCCTACCTACCCACATCAACATACGCCGATCAAGCATACCTGAACGCTACAACCTTCGACTCGTACCAAAGCCAGTACAGCTACGCGCCATTTCCCGACCAATTCAACGACTTCAACGATCACGCTGTACAACAATCAAAGGCCCATCTTCAAGCTCCAAATGCCCACCACTCTCCGGCCAACTCTGCATCGCATTCGTTCGACTATAACCCAGCAGTATCTGACTCTGGCGCTTCCGTCCAAAGCACAATTTCTTCGGCGATGGGCTCGCCTTCAGCACACCCGCAGTCCAATGACTGGAATCAGCAACAGAACATGTACCCAGGCATTGTTCAGCAATCCGACAGCTTATACGCAACAAGCAGCTTCGACTTCGAAACGATCCCGGCTACCGACAAAGGCTGTGTTGGTGAGTTTACAACCATTTCTTCTTCTCAGTTGGCGCAAGACGCCAGGCAGTTTCAATATTCTCAACTCCCATATTCTGCCAATGCCACGTACGACATATCGCCCGGCGCGATAGGACAGTGGCATAGACGATCGTATTCTGCGACCAGAGAGCATTTGGCAGCTGGTCTGTCGCTGCAGGCTTCAAGAAGTGGTAATCTGGAGGCGTCCAGCCCTAGCGACCAAATCTTTCGTTCTCCTACAACCCCAGCATCAGCAACATCGCCAGTACTCGAGCGTACAAAGGGTGGACGGAGATCGTTCACTCTACCCCCAGAACTAAAATCTCCTTTCTTTCCTCAGTCAAGCGGTTATTTCGTACCTCCTCTTCAGTCTTCTTGTCCGTCTACTCCACATCTTCCTTTCTCGTTCTCAGCGGAACACGAAGTAATAAGAGCTTTACTGACGACATCTTGATGTAGATCCTTGTCTCATCCAACCTTACTCCCCACCTCCCCAGTACACTGGCTCACAACACTCGGAAGCACAGCAGCAAACCCTCCCATACCCTGCAATCGCCTCGTCCAAGACCTCGATCCACAGCCCAAGAGCACACAACGCAAAGCCGCAGGGGTCTGCCTCTCCATACGTTCGCCAGCAGTCATGGCATCAATACCCACCACAACAGCAAGAATCACGGCGACAATCGATATCGTCAATACATTCGCGACACAGCCAAAACTCGCTCTCGTCAGAGGACTCGAACAAAGGCCTGTGCCCAATTGCGACATGCGGGAGGCACGTCAAGGATCTAAAGGCACATATGCTTACACACCAAAACGAGCGTCCAGAAAAATGCCCCATCCCGACCTGCGAATACCACACAAAGGGCTTCGCCCGCAAGTACGACAAGAACAGGCATACCCTAACCCACTACAAGGGTACTATGGTCTGCGGTTTCTGTCCGGGCAGCGGCAGTGCCGCAGAGAAGAGCTTCAATCGTGCTGACGTCTTCAAGCGACACTTGACTTCGGTACACGGCGTGGAGCAGACACCACCAAACGCGAGGAGAAAGAGCCCGTCACAAGCGTCCAAGAAGCCATTCGGTTCCTCGCGTGAAGTGTCTGGCATGTGCTCTACTTGCGGCAACACCTTCGCGAATGCACAAGACTTCTACGAGCATCTCGACGACTGCGTTCTTCGCGTGGTTCAGCAGGCCGATCCTAGCGAGGCAGTCAACGAGAAATTGCTCACGCAAATTTCGGAAGACAAGGAAGTCCAAGAAACACTCGAGAAGCACAAGCTCCCAACAAACCTCGATGGTCCAACCTCTTTCGACGATGACGAGGCTGACGACGATGACGATGTTGATGAAGACGATGCCGATGACAGCACATATGGCAGCCGAAAGTCCAAGAAGACCGGCAAGAACGGCTCCCGCATCGCCAACAATGGCGCCATCAGCAAGCCCACCAAGAAGGGCATGACATACTCCAAGAATGGCGTCCCACTGACCGGCATTGCTGGCAAGGGCTCCAAACGACGGAAGAATTACCCACTCTCCTGGGGCGCCGCTCCAGACAAGATGAGAATGAGGAAGCGTGTCATCTGCGTCTACGACGGCCAGCGCAGACTGATGAAGGACGACATGATGCTCGATGCCGACCATGAAGTCCGCATCCCACTTCCTGGCGATGACCGCGCTTGGGTCACCGACCTCGACGTTCAGACTCTTCGAAGAGCGGAGGGTTTTCTCAACGCCACTGAGGAAGAGAAGGGTCCATGGATCCAGGATGATGATGATCTTGAAAGACTGATGTCGTAGATGGTGCCATGCTGTAGCGAGCTTGGGCCTGTATTCGTACTTCCGCTGGAGAGGAATTCGTTGCATGATACCACGTGAGATATGTCGGCATGACCTGATTGGTGACGACTTCTTTGGAAAACTGAGCAAGCGTTTCTTTTGACATGATGTAACGACAAAGCGAGGAGGTATCACACTCTCGACCCGTAGATTTAGTGCTGGGCAAGAACTAGTCTTTTAATCATCGCTCAACGTCTCTCGTCTGCAGCTCGAGCTGAACTGCATGGTCCTATCGATCCGCGACGGTATGTTTCACCAGGTCGCTTGCTGATAGCTGGGCTTTTCGGCATCCTCTGGCTTCGCAGCCGCAGTGCAGTAATGTCGGCTAAGATGCGAAAGATCGGTCATGCATGTCTTTACTTCATGTCGACCGCATCAACGCCTCAGAGGCTAGGATGTAGTGTACATGATCTCGATGATCTTAAAAGACTCGGCTCCTGGCCATCGTGGGCTCCATGTGGCAACATCTCTCGGATGTTGCAGGTCATCGCATGGATCATCGCATATCGATTCCGCGTCGTCAATTCAAATATGCAGACTGGCAGTTGGGTGGAAGTCGTTCTGTAGCACATTGTAGCTCCTAGATTTTGTTTCCTGCTGGCTGGCGGCCAAAAAGCCCCATGTTCTTAAACAGGAAAGAGTTTCCGCATCAGCGTGGATACAAGCCCGGCCAAATTTCGAAAATACTTTCATACTGCGATATCACAACCATTGTTGCATTGATATAGACATTATGAACATCAGAAGAAAGGGCAGAGCGTGACGAGTGCTCGGAGAAGGCCAAAAGCAAAGCAGTGCCGGCGGATACCGCTTAAAGTGGACGTACTGGGCAAGAAACAAAATTCACGGGATGATAGTACTTTATGAACTTGCACTCCGGAACGGAGATTCGACACTTTGAGACCAAAGCTTTCCCAAACAAAATATTACCGCAAAGTAGAGAGCCGTAGTGTATGATACAGATTATTGACCAGGTGAAGTCCCGAACGACTATACTCAAGAGGTGTTGTGGCGGGCAACACATGGGGTACGAGCAAAAAGAAATTTAGATGTGCTGGACGCACGGCGACTGTGGATTGTGTCAGATGTCGGCTCATTTGAAGATATGATCCATACATGATGGAGCTGCTTACTTACATCGAACGCCGGACCACCTCTAGTTTGATAGCCATGTTACAAGAAGCAAGACATGCTAAAGAGGTATTATACCACTAAACCATGCGCCCAATACGCTGGTTGATGACGGAATGTGCTCGCTAATCAAATATATACATTGCGGATCTGCACCATGGATCACGACGGAAATGAAACTGCAGAGCTCGCGTCACTGTATGTCGCGTTCCTCGATGAAGGGGGCTTTGAGGTTAATACAAAGGTAGGATATAAAAGTCGGCAAGCGTTATCTGTCAAATAGAGGGATATGAGAATTGCATACAGCTCTGCCAACGTGCTAGTAGTATTTATGCTCAGTGCTGTCGGTTTCACGATTTCTCGCTGGCTGTTACAAGCCCAGCATAACAGTGCATCCCACGATACTTGTCAGCTTTGATTGGCAAGCCATCAGGTACCCTGGTAACGTCTCGACCACTTGACCACTGACATACTCCACCTCCTGCGAGAGCCTGTTCCAGATCCTCTCTTGCAGAGGCTAGCCTCGGTCTGTGTCTGATGCTCTCCACCACCACCTAGTGAATGCTAAGACTTCGATTTCTGCGCTCTTCATGGGCCGAAGTCTTTCTTCGCCTCATCCAAATGCAGTCGAAAGTCTTCCACATCATCCTTCTGCGATTTATAGTCTCCTTCGGGGCTCAACATGTCCCAAACGACCTTCGACACTAGCCACAATCTCGTCTCGAGGTGGTTCGCGATCATAGATCTTGTCGTTCGCCTTGTGAACGAGTTTGAACTCTGTTCCTCGCTTGGGAAGATCGACGTTCCACAGGAATGCGAGGCGCTCGCCACGAGGGACCGACAACGTAGAAACGAGGCTGAACTTCCGGTAGCCACCGAGTATCTCTGCGTCGCCACGTCGAATGAGCCTGGAGATGCCGTGTATGAGCAAAAAGTGGGTGCCGTCCGGCCACAGTCCGATGCCTATCGCCATGCGATGACGTTGGTAGAAGAGTGGACGTGCCTCCTCACGCAAGAGGCGGGAGACTTTAGGGATGGGAGGAGGCAGTCAAGAATGTGCGCCAATGTCCTCTGCTGCTTCATCTTCACGGGCTCCGACGTGGTACTTGTAGATGCAAACTCGAAGCTCAGGTGGTAGATCCGCGCACTTGATGAAGGTGGCGTTGTCGTCGGCCTGCTCGAGCGCTGCGATTTACTTTACTTTCTTATTCTAGCCTCGACCCAGAGTCTCAATGTGGCGGGTTTTGTGATAGTCCTTGAGACCGCGTAAGTCGTACTTCTGACACGAGGGGAACCCTCGTGCTGCGCGACGTTGCAGGTCTACCAATCTGTCGCGGCTGTCACTCTCGAGCAAGACATAGCCGGCTGCTTGTATCGTGCGGCGCAGCTCCCGGGTCGCGTACTGGATGTGGTTTCCGAGCTCCCAGTAGTGTTTGGCGTCCCCTCTGATGCAATCGAGTCCCTCTGACTGACACTGAACCATCTTCGAGGAACACACTAGATCGGAAGCAGGTCGCGAGGAGGGTGATGTTGACTGAGGACATGTCACACTGATGCAGGCTGAGGGCGGCATTCATCTGAAAATCACTAGCTTCGTGGACCATATGCATCAGCGTATACAGGCCCAAAGTGGAGTCCGAGACTTCATCGATTCTTTGCCACGGCAAATCGACCGTCCCACAAAGACTCGAGGATACAGGATCGCAGCTCGAGTCCTTCTCAAAGCTTCGCCTTCCCGACTGCACTACCCTGCCCCTCAATCGGCTCACTCCTAGCCAAGATCCACTGCGCAACATCATTTGCAAACGTGAACTTATCCTGCCCAGGCTCAGCATGCAACTTATGGTACCACCCCTCATACACCCGATACTCCTTATCCTCCACCTTCAACCCCTCAATCCACTTCCTACATGTCGGCTCACTCAGAATCTGGTCCCCAGTTCCAAACCCAACCCACAGCCTCAGCTTCCCTCCCCCACCGCAACTCTCATCAACCACCACCTTACCCTCCTCCAGCTCCGCCGCGCGATCCAGCATACCCGCCAACCCTTCCAGCGTCCCCGTATCGTGACAAAGCGGATCCGCAGCCCACTCCTTGGAGACATCAGGATCGCGACACATCTTACTCGCATCCAATGTCTGCACCATCTGTCGATGCGGCAGGATCTTCCCCGCCAAACGCCCCAGCGTCGAAACCACGATGTTCGGCTTCTCCCGTAAAGCGATGAAAGGCGCCTCGCCCAAGTATCCTCGTATCCTACTCTTCACTTCCTTATCCCCCTTCGCAGCATAGTACATCACCTCCCCACCGCCCATGCTATGTCCCATCAGAAACAACGGCGTCTCCTCCCGATCCTCTTCCGGCAAGCTCTTGATAAACGTTGTGATATCATCCATAACCTGCTGCGTACTTCCGGTCAGACCCTTCTGATTCGGCGAATGCACGCTGCGTCCCCATCCTCGCTGGTCGAAAGTGTAGGTTGCAATGGCATGTTTTGCGAGTTCAGGGAAGAGGACGCCGTAGGCGTTGCAGTGGTCGCTGAACCCGTGGACTAGGACGAGGCGGGCTTTGGGTGGTGACGTTGGGAGCCAGGATTTGGTGTATAGATCGTGGCCGTCGGGGGTGGTGAGGGAACCTTCGTGGGTTGTATAGTGATCGTGAATCGAGGTGGCGGCCATTGTTGGTCGATGGTTGGAGGTGCGGACGTAAGCGGAGGTTGCTGGATGTGGGGTGGGAGAGTGTTCTGGGAAAACCGATCTGATCTTTCACATGCTAGCTCGGTACCGTGGATCACAGCAGGGAGCTCTGTTAGCATAGCCGAAGTAGTAGGTAGGAGCGTCATTACTCAATGATGGCTGGAAGACGAGATAATGCGATAGTTCAGCGAGCATTGCAAGGCACGTGAGCTTTTGTGTTACTATCGTATGTATAGCTCATTCTGTATGTACAGTCGTTGCATCGTCAGATCTTCGTCAGTTATGATGGAAGCTTCACCTTGAACATCGACGCCTGATTGTCCAGATTGTAGCCATCAGTTTATTCGAGTTGGCCACCCTTCAGCTGGCCGTCGAGGATGATGAAGCTATTGTCTAAGAACGAGAGCATGTAATAATCATCATCCCGAGCGTTGCCAAATATGTCGCGTTGCACAGGAACCAGAGCAATGGACTCCCACTTCTCATTCAAAAGACCCTCGACCTCTGCGCCGCCATTGTGAACGCCGAAGCGGTTGAGCTGGCTATTGACGTTGAAGTCCAACCATCGGCAGTATGTCGTGTTTGGCAAAAGGACGCCAGTTGCTCGATCCGCCAGCCGACAACCGACGCAATCGATCTTACCAGCCACAGTGGTCGCATTACTCGTAACAAAGACGTCAACCGCACGATACCTGCTCAAAGTGTTGTCTGGGCCTTGGCCACGGCCTCGACCGGAGCCACGAGCGAGAGTGAGGAAGTGTGTGCCCCTAATGTAGTGGAGCTCACTCTGTTGGGCCCCGTTCGTCTGACTGACAGTCGTGTTCGTGCCATCGATGCGGTTGAGAGGAACGACATTTTCGCTCTCGAGCCGTGGTGGCAACGCAGTAATATGACAGACCAACATACGGGCATTGCGGCTCCTTCGGCCGATATTGCCTCCATCCTGGGCAAGAGCATCTTACATGAGTGCGTAGAGCTTGGTGCCAGAGGGATTCGTGGTGAGTCCTTAAACACCGCCAACAAGCTCTGCGAGAAGAACATCTTGGCACAATGGGTAATTTGGTATGAGGGAGGCAATTATGGGAAGTAGTCGTGGTAGTCAGCTTTCTCATTGCCTACGATCACTGTGGCGCGCGTCTGGATGGTATGGATCAGAAGACAAGGATTTTGACGAGGGCAACGAAGCTGTTCCTGCAGTCAACCTTCCTCATGAAGAGGCCTGGCCGCCAGTTCGTGCCACGTCGGTGGAGTGTAGTGCGGGCCTGCAGGGAGCACGAGATGCTCTTTGGAGCTTTGATTCGACAAGCATGAGATGGGGAATTCGCGAGTCTTGTGTTTGCATCAACCTGCAGGAGAGGCGAACGACAACGCGTGATGGCGCCTGCGTTTCAGGAAGTAGCGGCCCGGCGTGGGTGAATGACCGTCTGGCAGGTGTAATGATGTATGATGCGTGACAAGCGACGAGAGAAGGAAAGTGGAGTGAAGAGCAGGTGTGGGATATGGCTGAAGAAGAGGTTCACCGCGGGTCCGCAGCAAGGGCTATCCATGCAATCCCCGGCTGTCGGTGCATATATATAGCACGTGCAGCTCTCTCCATCACAGTCACCTTCTGAGCTACACAACACAGGACAGCAACAGGAGAGTGTTCTACATCGCTCCCGACGTGTCACTGCCCTCAGCATTTCGATCTACCAACACCTCTTCGCCATGTCCGCTCCTCAAGGGTGAGAACAGAATCCAATACAACGCATGACTATCACAACTTACACCAACAACCAGTGTATGGGGCAAGCGCAACTCCCACACCGCTGCCCGCACACCGCAAAACCGCTCCAACACCGCCTCACCAAGCCAACAGAACCCCTCTCAACCTCCAAAGCAAGAGACCAAACCACCGACCAACGTGTGGCAACAACGAGCATCCGCCAACGCCAACGCCAACGCCAACGCCAACGCCAACGCCGCAAACAGCAGCAATGGTCCCCTCGCAGAAGAACCCCACAAATCCGTGAACGGCTTCAATCTCGCGGAGATCCAGGCATACGCTGCTCAGCAGTACGTGCCGCCGACGTATAAGCTGCCAGATACGCAGGGAGGGAGGAATAGCGCGACTCCGTGGGGACACAAGGCGGGTGCTATGGCGAATGGGAAGTCTTTCTTCGCGGAACTTGCGAAGCAGGTTGCGACGCTGGAGGGAGGGGGTTGAAGGTGGTGAACAGTACGACGGATGGAGGGAAATGATATCTTGGAAGTCATGATCATGGGTCGCGCGGAACACTTCGATCATGCCAAGGAGAGAAGGAACATCGACATCGGCGCGACGGTGCCAGGTCAGCGCGACAGTCGAAGGCGGCATCCGCTTGAGTTACAAACGCTGCAAGGATAAGAGCGCTTAAGATGGCACGGTTCAAGTCCTGGCAAGAAACGAGACGGCACGAAGAAGTAGCTGCGGAGATGTGCCGCGCGAGGAAAAGTGCTCTTCAGCGCCTGTGGTACACTGAAAGCCTCGAATAAGTCAAGACTTCGGCACAACGCCTTGGACGTAAGTCGATAGCTCTATGGATCCAAAGGAAGGTTCGTCCAACATTACCAGCCTCCGTGCCCGGTACGCAAGCTCCCATCATACATCATAGTACGTGGCTTCAATCTCCCTTCGTTCCAGCTCAGCCGCCAAATCATCCAAAGCCTGACCACTCCGCACACAACGATCGCTTTCCCCAGACGCCTCAAAATTCGGCGCAAGGAACACTCGAAGACCTTCTAGCCATGCCCTCACGATTTGTTCGCGGTACGTCGTCAGTGTCCTGGTATATGGAGAAGGTCTGTACTCGTGCGAGGGAAGACGCATGCGGTGCGAAATGCTCGAGATAGTCTCGATTCATGCGCAAAGTGTCGAGCTCCTTCTTGTGTTGGAATTCTTGCCGCAGCTGAGAGATCGTGGCACTGCTTGGTTGTCTGCCTTGATCTATGGCCAGATCTTCACCGTCTACATTGGTCGTCGTAACATTGCGCCGTTTTCTGGATGAACTTGGATCTGGTTCCTTGCATGCGTCTCGACCATCCGATGCTCTGGCTTGCCTTCCTGAAGTCTTTCTTCTTCTCTCAAGCGTGAGATCAAGCGGCACTGTGCCACCTCCCAACATGACTTCATCCACACGGAAGTGCTTACGCATCCGATGTGTTCTCAATCCTTGGGACACAAGTAACGGTAGCCACATTCGCTACAGGCATGCGGTTTATCGGCATTCAGGATGTGCTTCCGGAAGTGGTGCCTTCGATCGCTGGGTAGGTCGAAGACCTCATGGCATTCCGTTCACGGGTGACCTCTTTTGGAACGATGACCGCGTGTTACTGAGTTGGCACGCGAGCTGGAGTTGGAGCAGCACCTTGATGGATGTCTCGTGGTGTGAGGTTATTGCTGTGGTAGTGGTTGTGGATCCTCTCGGTATGCGTCGACAAGCTCTATGGTTCTTTCTGGCAGACAGTAGCGGGAGTGCTGACGGAGGAGGGATGATCACCTTATCTGGCAACCAGAAAGTTGCTTCGTTTGGAGAAAGGTCTTTCGCTGGCGGCGTTGGCAGAAACGGTGGTGAGGCGGCGTCTTTGTGCTTAGAAGGCTCCGCGCTTTGCTTTCGTTCCGCCTCCAACTCCATCAGTTGGACCTGATAGTCCGTGACTGCTGTCTTGGAGCGGAGAGGCTGGGACAGAGTCTCGGTAGGTGTCATGCCCATGCCATCGTGCTCTGATGCATTGCTTGTTAGACTTGCGACTTGGGTCACGTTCTCTGGTGCTTGTTCTAGCCACAATTGTCCAGCGACCTCGTTAGGGTTGCCAAACACATCCATGTATTCATCGTGATCAATGTGTGCGTCTGGATATGGGCTTCGAGGCAGACGATGGTTGAGTCTGACGTCAATGACACTGATACAAGGTAGATGTGGCATGAATTCCAGTTCATATAAATGTAGTCCATCTTCGCGATGCGGTTCCTCCCGGCTGATGAAGAAGTCATCCGTGATCGTTGAGATTTGCATCGTGTCCGTCCTCGCAGGAAGTGAGTTTGCTCGCGAGGTTGTAAATTCTTGCGTCGGTCCATGATCAATGATGGTTTCAAGGAGCGGGAGCCGGTTGGACCACAGCCTGCAATGGTAAGTGCCGCCGACTCTTCTTGTATGCGGGACGACTGGCCGCGGCGAAGTGTACTTCACTACATCGAATGCGATAAAGATGTCCTGCAGGAAGGCGCAATGCCCTCGGCCGTACACATCCTGCATGGGGGAGCATCGGGCCAGCATCCGCAGCTGCAAGATCATGTACAAGGTTTTATCGTAGTGCTCCGGAGAGTATGGCCAGCAACCTAGTCTATCCAGACTATGCCCGTGTTACATAGCGAGGCTGCTTGACATTATGGCGACTGCGACCATCGGGAACTCTGAAGGCCAGGCACGAGCTGCATCCGTGCCGCGAGCGCGGGCCCAGGAACCTGGGAACCACTGTCGGGAGGTTCACTCAGAACCAACGTCTCGAATCCTTGTATATGACGGATGTTGGGCCGGTCGCCCAGCTACCGTGTCCATCAGCGGCCTTCTCGCTTGGTTCGGAACATAGCAAGGTGCCAAGAAAGGCAACCATTCTCTTGACCGCTTCATCCTATAGCCGACTACTCTACCAATTGTAGTAGATGATCGTTACGACGCACCTCTGGACTGCAAGTAAGTGATAAGTGACGTGAGATGAACCATCCCATTCCAAGCGCCATGAAAGCACCCATGCTATGTGCAAAAGTCCCACACCTGTACAGACATGTTGTAATTCCGACTCCGTCAAATGCGCTAGTCGTTGACCTTCTTTCGTGTGCACGTATCTGTGTGCGTTCTCGCCGATGTACCCCCTAGACTCGGTATCGAATGCTTCTGTTAATGTTCGAGATCAGGCTGGAGATGAAACCGCCGCTTAATGACGAGCTGGGTGCTGAGACTGTGCGATGTTAGTGCATGCTTCGGTGAGGTAATACCCAATCATCACTCACCCTTCATGGCCTTATCTGCTACCAGTGCGATCAACGCGGCACCTACACCACTACCGTCCTTGGCAATGCCAATGCGAATCTTCTTCTCGCCTTGTGGTCCAATTTCTGGGATGTCTCTGAGTGCCTCACGAATGTACTCTTCGAATCTTGGGTAGAACTCGACCAAGCTGCCGTCGACACCGATGTCGATTATGTCATCCTCATTCACCTCCAGGCTAGCATTGTTGGTCGTCGCGATGTCAGTTTGCTTTCTCAGCTTGTCCGTTGCGATCACAATCGCAGCAATGGCAACAGCCGAGAGTCTTGCAGCACGCTTTCCAATCGCGCTAGCAATGAGGCGAACTGCCTCAGCGTCCTCTGACGATGCAGCAGTAACGCCGTACTCCTTGTCAAGTGTTTGTCGTGTGACCTTGAGGCCAGCCGAGTTGTCGCCGGAAGTAATGGATAGGAAGGAAGTGTCAATGCCCCAATGCTTGTAA
The DNA here is from genome assembly GCA_002116355.1 of Dothistroma pini CBS 116487. Taxonomy (NCBI): domain Eukaryota; kingdom Fungi; phylum Ascomycota; class Dothideomycetes; order Mycosphaerellales; family Mycosphaerellaceae; genus Dothistroma; species Dothistroma pini. The sequence goes on from KZ108234.1 coordinate 22,997, forward strand.
AGAGGCGAGTCCTTGTCGACATTCGTTGTGCTGTGGACGTCGTTCTGGTTGCTGTGCTCATCGCTGAAAAGAGGCACGCTCTTGTCATTCAACAGGCTGACGAGAGCACGACGCAGGATCTCACCCAAGAACATCCCAGACACGCGCTTCTCGAACATCTGGATGCCAGGGTTGACACTTTCTCGATCGAGGTCGCCATCATATGGCGTGTTTGGCAGGACAGACAACTGGTTGTCGAAGCTGCCCCACTCAGTGTTGATGATCATCTCGCCAGTCGTTCTGTCCACATCGCCAGCTTCGGCCCCAAGCTTGCTCAGCTTCGTGACCTTATCCAACTTCTCGACGTATGCCCCGTTCGTTCCAGTGCCAAAAATAGCGCCTAGTAATGTGCCAGTCTTGCCAGGTGATGTGTACGATCTTGCCATGAGTGTACCAACGGTGTCGTTCACCAATGCCGCCACTCGCACTGGCAGGCCGAGAGCATCGATCTCCTGCTGCAAGAGCGCACAGACATCCTTTCCTACAGTGTCATGGATATCAAAGCCCTTGGTCCACCTAATCAGCGTGCCCTTATTGATTCCATTTTGCTGTACTGGAAAGCTGAACGTGAAGCCCAAGCTGAATACGTCCTCATCCCGCTCACTCATGAACGATTTCTTTCTTTCCTTGTGACCCTGGTAATGCTCGCCGTGGTGAGTCTTCAGGAAGAGCTCAATCTGTTTCGCCAGAAACGCAAACAGCTCGTGGCTCGTCTTGACGACCATGAGATCCTTGGGGATGGCGACCTTGCTCTGCGTCAAGCTAAATGTGCTGTTACCGTGCAGCTGGATGGAGCACACTCGGAAGTTGGTGCCGCCAAGATCAACAGCCATGTACAGGCCCTTCTCCGTTCCGTTGGGCACAGCTGTGACATAGGTCGGGATCTGGGACATGGTCGCACCAGTCTTACCCAGACCTTCGTCCATCTGGCGGATGAATTCCTTGACGCCTCGATTCACATCTTCCTTAGGGTACTCGAACTCGGCGGCAACCCGCTCTGCTGCTTGAGCTAATGCCATGCTGCGCGGACTCTGGTTGTACAAGCTTCCGGGAACGTGCGGTGGAGCTCGGCAGTACAGGTCTGAGACGAATGGGTTCGGCGATGGGCAGGACGGTGGTGGGAGCGGTGGATAGCGGGGTCGCAGAGATAACAGCGAGCTGTAAGGTACCGGGAGGACGAACTGCGAGAGGAGTAGCAATACTAGGACAATGAGAGTGACGAGAGTTGTTGGCTCGGCAGCCCGGTCTCCAAGGCTGCTGCAGCTCGACTTGCTTCGTCGAAGGTCGCGCAGAAAGGGAAGCTCCTCGTCGTCTTCCTTGAGGTCTGGGACTCTGCTGGCGAGCTTGAGACGGGCTAGAGTGGCCTCCTTGGGCTGCGTCGGGAGGCTGTAGGAGCGGTGATGTCTGCTCGATGCCAGGATGGCTGATGTTTGGGCGGAGCTGGTAAAGAGACGAGCAGCAGCAGAACAACAAACAGCAGAGGCAGTGACAGCAAGCGTCTGGAGCAAAGTCGGAGAGTCGCGGAGACAATGGAGCTGGTGTAGTAGAGTAGCGATTCACGATTGGTGCGGCGTGAGTGCAATTCACGGCTGAATGTGCAGTGGTCGTTGCACAACTTTCCGAACAGATCGACTTGACTTCCAATCCAACAAGAGCTCTCCCCGCAATCGACCAGCTCTGCCCCTTCCCATGCACCGCCCACGCGACACTCTCATCCTCCTCGGTCCGACTATAATGCCTTTGTTATACGCTCTCACATGACTACATATGTTCGTTGTCCGTCTTGACAGTGCCGTTCCGCTGCTTCGGCTTCGGCTTCGACTTCCACGATGCTGCTCGAGTCCACCGACTCCGTCATATATATGGGCCCTGTCTAGCAACGGCGCTTTTGCGGCGCGAGAAAAAGTGCGTTTACTACGTCACCGTCGAAGAGCTGAAGGTCCGTCTGGAAATCATGAAAGCAGAGTCATGTTGAGTCCGGTGATGAACAGGTTCATCTCAAAGCGAGGCGAGCATGGAGACTGTTTGCCACTCGAGTGAGGCACGACAGGCACGGATGCTAATTCTCATGTCCTGGGTCCAATGGCTGTTCACACAAGACTTAGGTGAGGCAGTCTCCAGTGCTCAAACGATCCACAGGCCTTGAGAATGACATCCAGATGCTCGGACTGCTCCAGTCTTGATCTGAGACAGAACAGGGACGAGTGCTAACTTCTCACCTTTGACGTCCAGTCAAATTATACGGATACGGATGTTCTCAGACGAGCTTGCCGAAATCCGGTTTCAAGACACCGCCCGGGAAGTGGCAACGAACACGCATTGCATGAAGAAGGACCACCGTCATTTAAGACATACAACGTACATGTGCTAGATCATTGTGTCGCAAAGCCAATAGTCTCGACGCGCGCTCTGAAGCTCTGCGTCGTCGCATAGTAGGCATGACGCCGGTTCTGGGTGGCGCACCGGATGCGAAACGGTATACGACTTCAAAACCTAAACTTCCCTCCACGAACCTGGAGCGGATTGCCGTTCAGCACTTGGTGCTGCGTAAGCCTGGTATTGCTGTTGTCCAGGATAGCTTGCCTGCGGACTGACAGCAGTGATGGGAGGTACTACATCACTAGGGGCCCCAGTGTGATAGCTTGGAGGTATGCTCGCCTCGTATCCTCCTCCTCGTCGCTGACCGCTACCGGAATAGTTCGCGTTCGAGTCACCATGCGCTGTATGAGTAGTCGAATATGGCGACACGGGAGTTGGAAGCGCGGGCGAATACGGAGATGGCGCTGCGGCTCCGCGAATCTGGGTTTGCGAAATGTATGCAGAAGGTGCGGTCGATCCGCGATTCTGATTATGCGCACCATAGGGTGATGGAGACGCTGGTTCCCGAAGCTGGGCTTGTGATGCGTATGGCGATGCGGAGTGTGGCTGCGGATGCTGGTAATCATCGTACAGTTGCGCCGCAGCAGTCGTCGTGCCAATATCACCAGTGTGTGAAGCCGACACATTAGGCGTGCTACTCCCGTGGTAGTATCCTCCTGACTCCTGCTTGGGGAATAAACTGTCTTGCTGGCCAGTATACGCCGGCTCTGGATTTTGGTATAGCATTTGCGATCCTGGATTCGGACTTGTCCCCCGTTGATCGAATTTCTCCATCTCGACATCCTCATAAGGCTGCTCTACTTTCCTGCTCGTCGCGTTGTCCCAGCTTGGCATGGCTGGGAGTGCATCTTCATTGTACTTTGCGCTCTTAGAAGGCGTATCGAACGTTGCTGTCTGCGGCACAGCCGCGCTCCTATATCCTGCCGCTCCAGAGGCGTACATCGGAGGCGGAGGCTGATTGTACTGGTTGTAGTGGGGTGCAGGAGGCGCTTGCTGATAGCCCTCGTTCTTGCCAGATCGTCTACCTCTCGGTGAAGGACAGCATGCATTGCAGCAAGCAAGACAGCCGCAGCAGCACTCAGCGCCACAACATAGACACCTTGCGCAACCCCATACCAGTGATAGGATGATCAGAGAGCCTATGATTATGCCTATAATGACTGGCCACTTGCAATATGCCTTGCTCATGCAACTGTCCCATCCTGAGAATGTATTCTTGACCCCGGCCAGCGAAGATCCTACATCGCGCTGCAATAACATGCTCGGCATTGTAAAGGATGTCGCTCATATGGCGATGCTTAGCGTCGGTCTCGTGCGTCGCAGATTCCAGGCGATCGAATGGCAGAACTCGTCGCGAACGACAATGACTTTCGCGATTGGGTCGCAACCAGCTTGCAATATGTGTCCTCGATCCGGCTTCCAGCTTATGTCTTACTCCTACACGCGCTCACGGAGCTCTCGTGTTTGCTACAAAAGCGCCTGGCCCAGCCTCTTGCAGACGTTGTAATCATGGGCTGTGTTATTTCGATGACTGTCTGCGCCTCGTGATCGCGTCGACCGTTGTAGAAGACTGTGTGAAGTTGAGCTGCAATGGATAGATCATGGCAAGTTTCCGCAGTAACAGGAGAGGCGCGGCATCGATCATCGCCCACGATGTGATACAGTCCCTGCTCCGCCACACATGCGAAACGTAGCGCATAGAGCTCTGACCTCAAATGGATCTTTGCTCGTTGTGTTTCTGGAGAAAGTGCGGAGTGAGCACGTACAAGAAATGGAATGATGTCCTTTGTCTGCTCCCCTCTCCCGACAGCACCACATATACCATCATTCTCCTTCCAGGCGAGGCTTTGGCCGTGGTCAGGCCGAGGAGATATCAGGGATCTATTGGGTCAACTTCAAAAAAGTCGGCCTTTCGATCGGTGTTATTCCGCTGCCATTGTTGGCAAGCCCACGTCCGTGCCCTGCGATATTGATATGGACGGTATCAACGTGAACGCGATCACCGTACCTATCACTGGATACACGATATGCGCGTAGGCTGCTGGCTGACAGCACAAGTCTGAAGTCAAGTCTTGATCTGAAGCGAGGCACCTTCCCACTACAGCATTCGTTGTCTCACGGCCACCACTTGTAGCGTGACATAGCGAGGATCACAGACCTGGGAAATACTTCCCTCTTACTCTTCGGTTGCTGGACGAATGCTCACAACTGAACGACCGTTCAAAATGGGAGTCGAAGACGACTACATAGCCGTGAACAAGGCGAATTGGAACGAGAGAGCTCCACAAGTACTGCAAAGAAGTTTTCCCATTCTTCAAACTGACTTACCTCTTGCCAGCATGCCGATTCGTCCGGATACTGCTACTAACGACAACTCCGTGAACCAAACTTCATGTCAGAAGTCGTACAGTTCGACCAATCATTACCAGGCGGCATCACCGACCTCAATATCGTGCACCTCCAATGCCCCGTAGCCCCTTCTCAGCACGAAAGACATCGATCATCCTCGAAGTTCGCGTTCAGAAGTCCGTCAAACTCGTCTTCTATGTCGTAAGGATTACAAGTGCGGTTGTGGTAGAGGCATGAAATGCCACTCAGGCTCTCAATGCTTCCGCCGATTTTCTGGCACCAGGCTGCCCATTGTGATGTAGACGCCATGGATCGTGCGACAGGTCGCTCAGTGGTAGCTGTTGGCCTGGAGAGGCTGATAGGGGAGTGTAGATCGGACAGAATCCAAGTAGATAGATCGCACCGAGGAGGCCATCATCCAGTGTGGCATTGGGTGGCGCTAGATTGACGTTGACGTTCGCGACGGCAGCTTGATATCGTGTCAGGGCTTGGTGTATGAGGCGCTTATCAGAATGCGCTGTCCCAAGCTGGATGAGAGACAAGCATCGACCGCTGCGTTCATTTTGGTGCTCATGCCTTCCAAGGCCTCACGCGCCAAAAATTTGGGTACATGAGGTCGGTATCATGATCGGATATGCCAACGGGCAAGTACAGCTTGAGGAAGTATTCCTTCAGTTGCATTCGGGCGGTCTCAGGGCTGTGGAAGGAGTGAATGACAGAAGAGGGAGTCATTGATCGTGGTCTAGAGGAGAGGTCTTCGGGCACGGAGAATAGTCCAGATGACTGAGACAGTATGTCTGTTCCGTCCTCAAATGGCTCCCTGAGACCATGCCATCGCATCCATGGCAAGTCGAAATGTGGAAAGGGCAGTCGTGCATTGGCTCGTCATCGAAATACCAATGCGGCGCTACTCCAAGCGTAGTCGCATATGGTGAGGAGTGTCTCGAGGTGAGAGTGTCTCGAGGTGAGGATGGCATGTGATGGTGATGGCATGTGATGGTGATGGCATGTGATGGTGATGGCGAAGCTGAGTGTGATGTTGAAGACCTTGTATGATGCAAGGACTGTTCGTTAGAGAAGAGTGAATATCGCTGCTCTCCACTCATCGTATTGACAAGCTTTGGGGTACAAGGAGGCGATTGCTTGAGAGGCTGAGTGGCTGCGGTGTCGATGCGGCCGTCTGCGGTGGAAAGTGGGCTTTGGATCGTCATGGTTTTGGAACGAAGAACACTTCGAGTTCGGTAGCGGCCGCAGCGCTTCAAGCTCGGAGCTCGGGCCAACCGCGTCTTTTCGTGTCGGCATGCTTGCGAGAACAACAACAATACACGCGTGCTGCACGCTGTCTACGGCCTCTCACGCGTCACTACTTGCAGTACAACCGGACGACCGACACCGCGCCGACGCGAAGACGCGCAACTCGGTAGAGACCAGCGGCTTTCCCATCCCTGTCCGTGATTCCAATCGCACTCTCCACCACATCATGGCTCCAGCTCCAGCAAACAACGCCGTGCACGCGCGCACCGCCATAATTCCATCCGCCCTGCGACTTCCACTTGTCGTGTTGACGACCTTCAGTCTCAGCTCGCTGGGCTACTCGCTCTTCGCAGGTAGCGCCGGCCCAGAGCTCGCCGCCGTCAGCCGCGACCTGACGTCGGCATGGCACATCGCTGCCATGGTCGTGTGGAAGCTTGCCGAGCTTAGCACTGCATGGTATGCATGCTACGACCGTACGTATACGTCCCTCGAAACCTACATACTGCCATTACCCGCCCGCTGACTTGACTCGCAGACCTGGACCTCGCCTACCTTACGCTGCTGAATAACGTCCCGCACTACTTTCTGCTCAACACCTTCTACGGCATCGACTTCTTCGCGACCATCGTCCCGCTTTTGATCGACGTTGTTACCATCGCGATTCCTTTCTGGCTGTTCCGAAGCCTCAACCACGGCCATGACACTACTGGTGTTAAAAGCGACAACCAACGCGTTGCGCAAGACGGGGGCGTACAATCCTTGATTGCACTTTTCGGCTCCTCGATATACTCGCTGGTGGTCTATGGCAGCTTCGCTACCTGGCTTCCGATATACATCGTACTCCACTTCGATGGAGTCAGGAGCCTTGAGAAGGCGCACACCACTGCAGTCCTCACTCTGCTAGGCCTGTTCGCGCCACTAGGCTACGCAGCTACTCAATTCATCTTCGTGCCAGCAATTGGCTCTGACGGCAACCCAGGCATCACCGATCCCCAGGTGGCGCTAGAGAGGCCGCCCTTCAATAACGAGACGTCTTCGCTCAAGGAGAATGTCCTTCGCTTTGTCCGTCTCGGTGACACTGCCTTTACTCGCAGAGCAGAGATCCTGTTAAAGCGTACTGCAATTCTGGCTGCATGCTCGTTCCTCAACACCTTTGTACGCACTTACTTCACCATCGAGGGCACGGAACTGGTCGGCGCTGTCGGTTGGGCTGGTGTTTGGGCGGCAGCTGCTGGTCTGACGGGGTTGGCATATGCATGGGTAAGTACTGAAGGGTGGGAGGCATCGTCTGTCTTAGACATGCCGCACCCGATCCCATCCCAACAGCAATTACTAAGACATTCCCACGCGGTTCTCGAGTATGGCTGACACCCTTCTGTTTGGCAGGTTGGTAATGAGTAAAGGGTAGTTGACCTCTATAAGGGGCAGATGTGACAGCAACCAGCTTCGGAGTTCATCAGAGCGGATATACCCAGGGACGCTGATGTATTAGAAGGAGAGCAACAAATACATGTAGTTTACGAACGATCGATCACGTGCATCCCCCACTTTCTCATGCTTCGCTCGTCCAAGTCAACTTCAGCTCTTTCCGTCAGGTCATCAAGGCAAGAGTCAACAGCAAGCTTGAAACCGCCAACGTGTGTCTGCTAGTAGAAACGGACGTGTCTGTTCGCTGTCTCACTCTCGCCATGAAATCGAGCCTTCCCAGCATGACGCAGCCTGCGTCACAACATTTCTCCACGTTCAATGCAAGCATCCTGGTCCGCCATTTGCACCAACAATCTTTGCCTGTGTTTTGTCCATCCTCAAAGTTATCTGGTCATCTGAACAAGCTGATGCTCGCGTCAGTATGAAGAAGTTTCTCAATAAAGCAAAAGCTGTCCTAGACAACAGTGATTCTCATGCTGCATCAAACAACCAAGCGGCTGGTGAACCATCGTCCATAGAACCTCCCACACTCGCAGATGTCGTTAGATACCGGTATCACCACGGTACCAATCTAGGCTCGATCTTTGTCCAGGAACGATGGCTCACCGGCTGCATGCATCATGAAAGCTTCCCTGGATCAAGCGAGTTGACTGCAGTTGAAGGCTGGGTAAAGATGGAGGGCGTCGACAAGGCCCGTGAGCGGTTTGAACGACACTGGCGCGAGTACACAAGCGATGCCGACCTCGACTGGCTTCGCGATGTTGCAAAGTGCAACGCAATCCGTCTTCCTATTGGATACTTCAGCCTGGGTCCTGCATACTGCGAGAACACCCCCTTCCAAGCGGTTGGAGCAGTGTATCAACACTCTTGGCAAGCTGTCAAAGATCTCATCCATAGATGTGGTTCTCGAGGGATTTCAGTGCTGATCGACCTACACGCCTTACCGGGTGGTGCCAATGGCGGAGAACATTCTGGCACGAACAGCGGCAAAGCCAAGTTCTGGCACTCGCGTAAGAGCAAAAGCCTCGCCACTCGCTGTCTATGCTTCATCGCCCAGCAAGTCCGCGATATGCCAGCAGTTTCCGGCATCCAGGTTGTCAATGAATCGGAATGGGATGCCAATGGCATGTATGATTGGTATAGCGATGTGCTGAAAGAGCTCTCGGCCATCGATTGCACCATGCCCATTTACATCTCAGATGGATGGGACCTCACACGCTGTGCGAGGTGGATCCAGCACAAGAACAAGATGACAAACAGAATCGCCAACCCTATTGTCATTGACACTCATCTGTATTGGTGCTTCTCGGATGGCGACCAACAGAAGTCGCCCCAGCAAATAGCGGGAGAGGTTGGGAGCAAGTTGCATGAAAATGAGCTCAAAAACGGCAGTGTAGTCGATCGTGGCGCTTCTCAGGCTGTTGTCGGCGAATACAGCTGCGTACTGGGAGACGCTTCGTGGGCGAAGGGCGGAGGAGATCCCAAAGAAGAGCTCGTTCGAAACTTCGGAAACGCCGAGTCTCAGCGGTATCAGCAGCGAGCAGGTGGCAGCTACTTCTGGACCTACAAAATGGACTGGATGCCGGGTGGGGAGTGGGGATTCAAGCAGATGACGGAACAGCATGCAATCACTCCGCCGTCATCACTCACCCTTGAGATCCACGACCTACAGCAACGCATCAGCCAGGCACAATCTCAGCGAGATCACCTCCGAGGCAGCTCATGGGGTTCGCACTGCCAGTATTGGGACTCAAACCATCCTGGCGAGTATGAGCACGACCGCTTCGTGCAAGGATGGGACGTTGGATTCAGTGATGCGATGGTGTTCTTCGGCATGCGCAGCCAGCATCATCTTTCCGGCGCGGACAAGATTGGCATGCTGGATATGTGGGTATTGAAGCGGCTTCGGGAAAGTGGACAGGCCGGTAAATTCGTTTGGGAGTATGAACAAGGTTTAAGACAAGGCGTACGTGACTTTTACCAAGTTGCTGGAGTGTAGTGAGGCTTTAGTGCTGCGAGCCTGGCAAGGATCATATCGACCTAGGACGGCGAGCCGAAAGAGTTGTGGTTGTGTTTGGCTGATCCGACGGATGACAGGCTTAGGATGTCAATTGAAGGGAGAACATTACTATCATGAGCTGCTGAGTCATGTACCTATGTCGGTAACAAGGAGACCCCTTAAAGTAGCTGCAGCACTCGAGTGTACATCAGTGCATCCCAATGTCCAAGCTGCGATGGAGACATGCCGATACACATGTATTATAGCTATATAGAGCGCATGACAGGACGATCGACCTCGGGGCACCGGTATCTCAAACCGAGAGCCAGGTATAAGTAGATGTGTACATACATGTAGTGTTAAGTTTGGAGAGCTGCCCCTGCATGCTATTGCCGTCATCTCGCGATCCTCCACGCAAATCGGCACGGCAGCACCCGCTTCCGATCCCAACCCACTTCGCGAGTGCAGTCTGACGACGCTGGTCCATATTGTTGTTAATGCAGAAGCAACAACCCTCGCGACGCCCCTTTGCGCATTTGGTCACGTCGAGAAAGCTGCATACATGTGCACACAGCAAACCACGAGTTGCTGCCGGATCAGCCCGTTCTCCCAGTGAAAGGCCGCGTCTCTCACAGCCTCTCCAGCAGCTCGCAGTATCGGCATCGGGGCTGCTGGACACGCGGTCCTGTGACAAGTTGCTGCCCAAGAGCAGGAAGTCAACCACAACCACATCGGCCGCAGTAGTCACCGATCCGCCCGCGACATTTTCACCTCTGCCTCAACTTCAGACTTTCCCTCTGGCGGACTTCGCGACTCTGCACCTACGTCACCTGCGCAAACCACCAAACACTTAACAACTTGGGAGCCTTGCCCGCATCAACACACGAAACCACAGCACGGAATTGCCCCCTTCCCCCGGCACGCCCTACACAACCAATCCACCTCCTGCCTGGCATCCCCGAAATGGCGCGGGCGCGGCGTCTTCAGCGCATGTCCAGCGCATCCAGCTCGAGCTCGTCCAGCACATCGCCCGAACGCGGCATCGACGACGACAATGATTCCTTCATGCTGCAGGCCAACGACTCGCAGTCCTCCCTTGGCGCCGATCTCTCGCCCGAACACTCCCAGACGGACGCTATGCGCCGCGAATACGAGGAGCGATGTCGAGTATCACCGGTCCACCGCTTGCCCGCTGAACTGCTGATCAGCATCTTCTCTCGCCTGACATCGCCGCGAGATCTGCAGATGTGCATGCTGGTGTCGAAAGAGTGGGCGCGGAATAGCGTGGGCTTGCTGTGGCATCGTCCGCAGATGAGCAAGTGGGACTGTATACAGAGTGTGGTGCGGAGCATACGGAAGAGCAACAAGTTCTTCGCATATCAAGAGCTGGTGAAGCGGCTGAACATGTCCACCTTGGCTACCAACGTCAGCGATGGCACATTAGAGGGCATGAGGGATTGCAAGCGGATCGAGCGGCTCACGTTGACCAACTGCTGCAAGCTGACAGACGGGAGTCTGCAGCCGCTAGTGGACGGGAACAGGAGTCTGCTTGCTCTGGATGTCACTGGCCTGGATCAGCTCACAGACAGGACCATGATCACTGTCGCAGACAACTGCCTCCGACTGCAAGGTTTGAACGTCACTGGGTGTAAGAAGCTCACTGACGCCTCGATCGTGGCAGTCGCGCGGAATTGTCGTCATCTTAAGCGATTGAAGTTCAACAATTGCGTCCAGCTGACGGACACCTCGATCATGACGGTCGCCAACCACAGCACACACCTTCTGGAAGTGGACTTCTATGGCCTGCAGAACATAGACAGTCCTTCCATCACTACTCTTCTCATGTCTTGCCAGCATCTACGGGAGATGAGACTGGCTCACTGTTCCCGCATCAACGACTCTGCGTTCTTGGACCTGCCTGGGGACATGGACATGCCAGTCACCTTTGATTCACTCCGGATTCTGGACCTCACAGATTGCAACGAACTTGGAGATCAAGGAGTGGAGAAGATCATCCAGACATGTCCTCGACTTCGAAACCTCATCCTGGCCAAGTGCAGACAGATCACTGATCGCGCTGTCATGGCCATCACGAAACTTGGCAAGAACCTTCACTATATCCATCTTGGGCATTGTGCACGCATCACCGATGTCTCTGTTGAAGCACTCGCAAAAGCATGCAACCGTATACGATACATCGACTTGGCGTGTTGCAGTAATCTGACAGACAACAGTGTCATGAAGCTGGCAGGCCTACCGAAGCTGAAGCGAATCGGTCTGGTCAAGTGCGCTGGCATCACGGACAGGAGTATCTACAGCTTGGCCGTTGGCGAGGTCAAGAATGGGCGAAAGGTCAATGGTATTAGTGTGCTGGAGAGAGTTCATCTAAGTTATTGCACTCTTCTGACACTTGACGTAAGTTTAATCATGCACAGGCTGAATACAAATCGTACTAACACGACCCCAGGGCATCCACATTCTCCTTAACAATTGTCCAAAACTTACGCATCTGAGCTTGACTGGCGTGCAAGCATTCCTGCGGGACGAGCTTCTTGCATTCTGCCGAGAGGCCCCGCCGGAATTTAATGAGCACCAGCGCGATGTCTTTTGCGTGTTCTCTGGTACTGGTGTGGCGCGACTGCGCGAGTTCCTGAACGAGCAGAAAGCACATGCTGCGGCAGCTGGTTCTGTAACCCCATCTGTGGTAGATGAAAGCGATCTGATCGACATCGACATCGATGATCACAACCCAGACTCCGACGGCAGCACAACACCAGTAGTCAACGTTAATGTTCATGGCAGCTACCCGCAGGGCCACACACCTATCATCCACGGACCCAGTTCAGCAGTCAACTTCTCACCGCACGGCAACCAGATCGGCGCAGGACCTTCGAATCTTAGTCAGAGCCTGCCAGCACCCGGGAGTGCTACATGGATTGGAGAACACGCACCGATCATGCTTCATGGCGGTGGTGCGCAACACGTAACCGGAATGATGGGCGCCACCATTCTCGATGAGGTCGACGGAGACGAAGCCTTTGGGGAGGGCAGCGAAATTATGGACCGGGACTAGATGATTACGAAATTTTCTGTTATTGAACATCGATACACCCCCGGATGGGACCACTAGGAAGAAGATATCAAGCGGCGTTCCCTTATTGACTTTGCGTAGGAGGTAGAACACTTTTCTCACAGTGCTGTCTTGACGGGCAGCTTTTCCTTCTACCTGGTGCTTCAGAGCTTTGCGGCCAGCAGAGCTGAGAGCAACGGCAAGCGAAGCGAAGCGAGGCGGATATCAGGAGAGCATGGAATTGGCATGAGCATTTTGTTGATGGAGTATTGGATTAGAGATTCCCTCCCCCCGCTACGATCGGTATGATCATATGTACGGCATGCATGCATGAATGAGAAAGAAAGAGTCAGAGACTTTTGAGAATGAATTGGCATCAGAGGCATGCACTGTATTCTCCTTTCAGATCGCACTGCAATTTATGAATAGCCAATGAGGAGCTCGTGGCACTTGCAGAGGGCGACGCTGCAGCCATCCACTAGCGTCCGTACTTCAAGCTTCGACTTACGCCCGTGCTTGCCGAGTCACAGCTACAGCTTCCCGAACTCATTCCCAGGGAGAGCTCTCGGAACGACTTGAACCGAGTAACTTACCTCAGGTATGGTTCCGCGAGACTTTTGGATGAGTTGGTAGCCAATCGAATGCGACTGACGAAGGTGTACGGAGCGGAGCTTCTGGGAATGCAGACTGCCGTTGGTCTGAGGGTGGTCCTGGCCAATGGAGGAATTGTAACGGGAGGTCATGGGTCGGATTGTGTGAGATTCTTCCCGCATGATCATGCTTGGCGCCGTATGTTTATCGCTTCGTACGGCAAGATAGCAGAATGTGTATGGGTCGGTGTAGGGGCATCGGCTCGGAGCGGCACGGTAAGTTGAGGACTTCCAGTAGTGTCCGTAAGTTGGGAGACCTGTGAATGCATAGAGTGGGTGAAATCACAACCACCCTGCTACGTTGCCGTGGTGTGTTTGTCTTGTATATGCGTTGTGGTGATGAGACTGGGGCAGGGAGTCAGGAGTTGTCCAAGATGGTCTTTGGAAGTGAGTGGTTATGTGCTCTGCTCCGAGGCCGATTGGGTATTGTACAGACTGATCAACTTCTCGTCGAGCGATTGTGGTTCTCCGGGAGTGTGGAGTGAAGCAGTACGTTCTCTACTAATACTATTGTCTCGATACTTCTCTAGAGATAGGTTTTCGTGGAGCAGGATGGTTTGGCATAGGAGTATTCACGCTCGAACCAGTCCGCTGCTTTAGCAGTTGTTCATGATTAAAGGATCTGCGTACTATTTTGTGGGCCCATTTCTGCATATTGGCCGCTTGTGGAAACCGATCTGTCTCTCCTCTTGTTGTCCCTGGCCTGCCTGTACGATAATCAGCAACAAGGTTGGGTCGAATTAACAGCTAGCGTACAGTGCATTCCCTTCAGACGTGAAGTCGACGGCCCAGGAAACGTTGATTTTGAGAATGACGCTCCATTCTCAGCCCAAGGCCAATCACATATGCACCCCGATCACGGAATACTCTAGCGTTCGAGGCCGAGGATCCATCATAGTACGAATCCGCCATCTGGTTGTTGCCAAGGTGTGGTTGGTCTCATGCACGCCATGCGCCTTTCCCCTAGCTCGATCGCTTCTTGATCAAATCAGGACATGTTGCCATGATCCATCGAGAATACAGTGACGTGGTGTGATTGCCGCGGCGTGTCCGGGACGGGTCAAGCATGTGCAAGTAGCGCTTGTGGCTTCTTGCCTTCGCGGCGTTAGCGTGCTGTGCCGAAGTTTTTGTTCCGATTCTGTAAGTACACATGGGCGTACAGATTGCGAAGTCCCTTCTTGGCGGTCAGTCTGTTGGTAGGGATTGCTGTTTTGTTGGTTGCTTATCAGGTGCAAAGTTCTTTCAGCCTTGTGTAGCTCAATGGACGAGACACTTGGTGCTGTTATGTCCGTGACTGCAAAAATGTCGGCAGTGTAGACTCCTGAGGTTGCATGGCACTAGCGGGTGGCATAGACCGCTCGTCGCTTGCGAGGTTGTCATTATAAGGCCAGCAAAAAGGTGCAGCCGCCAAGGGTCCAACCAGCTGGAAGCGGCTTAATGTTGAAACTTGGTGTGCTCCCGTCGTCATTGATATCTAACCAAGCACATCGCTTAGGATGTGGGTTGCATCTGGCACTGGCCAGCAGTCTATTATCGGTGATATTATGAAGCTTGCTGTATGTGCTGTCTTGCTTGCTGAATGTATGTCATGCTCACCTCAGACACAAATGCATTGGTATACTGGCACAGCTCATTACTCGACAAGTCTCGGCTGAACGGTAGACTCTATGCGTGTATGCCAGTGGTGAAATAGCAGACAGCGGGGAAATGCCGCACAATGCTTTTTTGGGGTTTGGAACAGGTCGCGCTGCGATCGTAGTTCTGTACCTCACCCCATGGCAAGCGCCTCTTTGAACTTAGCCCTGAAATGCCTCAACGTGGCCTCGGTCTTCGGCGGTGTGGGTGACTTATCACCAACGGTCTTCTGGACCTTCTCCTCAGATACGAACCCAGCATCTTGTCCTTCGATGTCCTTTCTGCTATCGTCCTTGACACCTTTATTTCCACCTCGCCGGACTGGTCCTTTCAAAGTGGCCGGCGTGATCAAGGTGTCGTCCATAAGTTGCTGCCATCGCGCCAGATAAGCGCCAGGTCCAAATGGCGTGGCGTGGTCTCGTTTGATGACCGCACTCACGCGCGAAGCAGATGCAGCATGCAGCTCATCAACATATTTACGATGCGCGTTGACTTCGTTCCTGACCGTTTCCTGATCTGCTGCACTTAATCGTCCAAACTCTGCATCCAGCATCTTGTCCACACCACCGGTCACCATCTTATCGGACACGACTGAACCACTGGCAGGAGGCTTCTCGTCGCTTCGGAACATGCCCGCGGCCGAGTGAGCGTAGTCACTCCACCATGAGAGGAGTTCCTTGTCATTGACGGCAACCTGGTGCAAGAATTTGTGACTGCTACTTTGATGGCGATGGAGGAGGTCAACAAAGGCTTCCACGGATGGAGGCTTCTCCAAGCCTTTCGGACCACTTGGCTTTGCGATCTTGAGCATATCTGTCACAAACCGCTCAAAATCCCACATGGTGTCGCTGAGATTCACAGCTTGATGCACATGCCGGATCATTGGAGTATACGCATCGACAGCGTCTTTAATGGCTGCTGTCAGGATGTCAGGGTTTCGTTGACACATTACTCGAACGATTTCTTGCCGATCTCGGACTCCAAGATTCAATGACAGATACTCCAGTGCTTTCTCATGTTGTGCCTCGTTTAGTTCTGCCGATGTAGACGAAAGTGAGAGGATGACTGCGACGATGGACCGTTCTTGCTCGCGACTCTGGCGCCGACACTCCTCGTGCTCGCTGCGGTCCCGGGTGATCCAGTCTTTGATTCCCTTAAGAACCTCTTTCGGCGGGGCTTTCTTGTCCTTCTCAATCTTCTCGGCGCGCTTTCGAAGCTCTCTCTTATCCCAGCCGAGTACCTGGGAAATGATCCTGAGGGCAAGTCAGCATACCTATAAGTAGTGAAAGCGTCAGGGGTTGTACTGTTGGAGCAGATTCATTCCCTCATCAGCTCCAGAGCTCAGACCAATCCAATTGGTCACGCTAGCCACGCTGGCTTTGGCAAGCACGACTCTCATCACGCCGCCAAGCATAGTAGCTACGTTGCCAACTTTGAGCGTCTGTCTGATGACCATGTATGGAATCAGGTTGTGTACACTCTCAATCATCCTCAACATAGTCGGTCCTTCTGGTGACAAAATCAAGGTATAGTGCATGATCGATGCAAGACTGTATTGTTCGAGTTAGCAAATTCTGACTCAGACGGATCGCGAGACTTACTTGACGATGATGAACTCATGCATGCCTTGAACCACTGGTTCGTGCTGTGTGAGGTCCTCCGTCTCTCCAACTTTGACGAACAGCTCATCGAGCAAGCTCCCATAGACAATCTCCTGAACACAATCCCGCCACGCCTGTAGTACATCCTCCGGATTCGAGGTGTCGTACTTCCGCGACTTATCGATTTGCCGTTTGGGAAATCCGCCAAGCGCGCCTCGTGCGGGATATTCGATAAGAGCTGATATAGCCGTGGCCAAAGTCTTCCTGATACCGAGCACCCCTTTGTCATAGCTTTCACTAAGTTCTGCTTCCGCGAGTTCCTGTACAAGCTTCTCGACTCTATCTTTCCAAAATTGTGGCGAGACATGTTTGAGTCCAGGCAGCTTGAGCAAGAACTTGGACACCAGAGCTTGTAGCACTGGAGACTGTGTTGATTCGACGCTGTCCTGGAACGGTGGGCCATAGTTATGGATAGCTCCCGGATACTTGAAGTCTTCGATCTCCTGGTAGGTCTCGTGGTGGGTCAGGATGTCGAAAAGCGCTGTGCGCTCTTCGTCAGACAGGGATGCTTTGCTCTCAGGTTTCGCCATGCTGTATTGTCACCGTATTGTCACCAATATCTCATAGCGTAGACGATTCTCGCCACCACAGATGATAAGATGTCGGAAGGTTGTTCCTCAGGTACGTGTAGCCTGAAACGGCACATGAACGTGGAATGACGTGTGTGGGGGCCTTGATTGAGTTGGTGTCCGCACGCGACTTGATCCGATGTGAGCATGTGATAGAGACTATATTTTTCTATTTTCTTCTCCGTTGTTGGTCGGAGTACTTGTGGAAGAAGACACGACACATCCCTGCTCACCCGATGCCCTGGTGAGCTTATGTTCCCGGAAGCTGGTCATCCACGTGGCGACGCTGCCACAAGTTGGCACAAAAACCTGATGAAGACAAAATATATTCGGCGACGCAAGATCTCAATGATCCAGGGCCGATAGACAAGGTCGACGATATGGCGAGCGAGATGATGAAGGTATACATGCAACTCTCGCTAAGGAGGTCGATAAACGAAAATTTGATGGCTGTGCCTCGGTTTGATCAGCGCAAAGCTTTCTCTCGACACCATGAGCCACAGTTGAGATATCGCCATCAACACAAAACATCAACATGACCTCTTCATCAGAACGTAAGCTTCTGGATCCAAGCGAACTGGGCACAAAAGAATAGTACACCCCCTCCAACCTGCTCCGCTCCATCCACCACTAACAAAAATTCCAGCTGGGAAGCAGCCTACGCCCGCGAAATCCACAACAACTCTGCCGACACCACCGACGAAGGCATAATCTGGTTCGACGAAAGCAACGCAGAAGACACAGTTGTCTCCAAACTGCGATCCTATACCTCCAGCAATGGCGGTCCCCTCCCGCTATCAAGCGCCAGATTTCTCGACCTTGGCACGGGAAATGGCCACATGTTGTTCGCGCTCCGCGAAGACGTGGACGATGATGGCGAGCGCTGGACTGGGGAGATGTTGGGCGTTGACTACAGTCCGAAAAGCGTTGAGCTAGCGAGACAGCTTGATTCTCAGAGGCGGGAGGCTTTTGTGGAGGAGGCTGGAACGCATGCCGAGCTACGGTTTGAGCAATGGGATCTACTAACTGAAGCTGCTGGAGACTGGCGAAAGGATGGGTTTGAAGTTGTGCTTGATAAGGGTACATTTGATGCTATCTCGCTGATGCCGCATTCTGGAAAGACGCCCTATCCTTGCGAGACTTATCGAGCGCAAGTCGAGCCGCTGATCAAGCCTGGATACTTTCTTGTTGTTACCTCTTGCAACTGGACCAAGGATGAGTTGGTCGGTTGGCTTACGCCGGAAGGTGGAGGCTTGACGCTCCATGACGAGGCCAAGTACCGAACGTTCACGTTCGGAGGTCAGACGGGGCAGAGCGTTGTTACACTTATCTTCCAGAAGAAGCCTTGAGGCATACGGGGCATGTCCAAGCGCGCGGACCTCAGATCGCCACATCATTTCATCTACAGCCAAGCGACGATCCTCGAGAACGGCCCCAACGCTACGCCTATGTCTACTGCATGTACTTCCGAAGCCCACGGAGTCTCTCCTTGGCCTGCTCGAGCACGTCGTCGTTCTTGCACACGGCAAATCTGAGCCAGTCCTCTGCGAGATGTGCATTGGCATCTGTAAAGAACTCCGTGGGAGGAATAGCCGCCACACCAAGCTCCTTGATCAGGAACCACGAGAGCTTGAAGTCGCGCGGCCGGCTGGCGACATGAGGTGGGAAGTCATAATCTTCCGGTAGCTTTACCTTGGCGAGGTTGACAAGAACAAAGTACCCACCTTCAGGATCACTGTATGGCAAGCCGAGCTCGTCCCAGATCTTGTTGAAGCTGTCCATCTTCGCTTTCATCTCTGTCTTGCTCTGCTCCCAGAAGTTGTATGCGTCAGCCTGCTCGAATGCAACTGCGGTCGCCTCTTGCAGGGGACTGACACTACTGAAGCATATCCGCGTATGTGCAGCAGAGACATACTTGATCAGATGCTCCGGTCCGATGAGGTAGCCGACGCGCCAGCCAGTTGCATAGAAGTTCTTGCCAGCCGACCCCACAGTGATAGTGAGCTTTGCAATCTCTGGTGAGAGGGTGGCCATGCGCGTGAATGGCACGTAGTACAGCCGATCGTAGACCTCATCTGAAAGAATGATAATGTTGTGCTTGACGCAGATGTCACCAATGGCCTTCAACTCTTCCTTGCTGAACACTTTGCCGATTGGGTTGTGCGGGCTGTTCAGAACCACCATCCGTGTCTTATCTGTAATGGCAGCTTCAAACTCTTCGATGTCCAGCGTCCATTCGCTCGCGCTCGTGGTCTTTTTGTTACCGTCTTTGGGAGGGTGCATTGGAACGTACACTACCTTGCCGCCTGGCATCTCGATGTTGGAAATATACTGGTCGAAGTATGGCTCGAACACGATGACTTCGTCTCCCTGCTCGAGGAAGCCCATGAAGGCTGAGAGCATGCCCTCATTTGCGCCGGTTGTGATGGTCACTTCAGTGTCGGGGTTTAGTGTTCGGCCGAAGAAGGGTGAGTAGGCGTCTGCGATCGCTTTCTTCAATCGTGGCCGACCCTATCGTCAAAGTGAGCTCGTAGTCAACGCCGAGCAATGTATCTCGGGCGTACCTTGGTTGGTGAGTACTGGTTGCACTCCACCTTGTCCAGTGCTTCCTTTGCAGCATCTACCACAAACTGAGGAGGATTGTAGCCAAAGAAGCCTTGACCCATGTTCACCATTGGCTGTACTGAGGACGCCTGAGCTGCCTCGTTGACAATACTCCAAACATCCTGTCGTTGACCTGCCACGCGCTGGGCAGGCTTGAATGGGTCGCCTTTGACCATGGCGGAAGCTGTGAAGGATCGGACGTATTGCGAGGTCGGTGGAGTTGCAGTGGATGTATGTTGAAACGTCCTCTGTGCTATCTGTCTCATCAATGCCTTCATCGCAGCAAGTGACGAAAACGAGTATGTGTTTTGAGTCAGCATTGACTTGTCGATGGAGCTCCGATCGTCGGCCCACCATCGGCACACGGCGACAGGGATGTTGGCAGACGACATCTCATCCATCTTGACCTCCTCTCACGATAACAGACTCCATCAACACGAGACAATACCGTGAGAGCTAATGAGACATAGAGCAGATCTTCTTTCCCGCATGAGTACAGCATAATCCCCGACCAGACCCGCGGTCGTCAGTCGAAACGGTGCTCTAGATCATTCGACCCGGCATCCTAGCCTCTTCTGAAGACACACGCAGCCCGCCAGGTACAATTGAGCAGTTTCTACCTCCCATGACCTGTGCTCTCTCCCCAATTTCTCGCCTTCACCGACCCATCTCACCTAGATCTCAGTCTCTCCGCCCGATTACCTCCTCTCACACCACCACACTTCGCACGGCTTCATAAGCGATGGCATTTCGGTCTCGATACGAAAGACTGATCTCTAGGAGATCAAAGTCGTGTTATGCCTCGACCAAGCCCTAGGAGCTCAAATTCTCAGCATGCCACGACCAATTCCTTGCTGGAGATCAATGTCGTTGCATACCTCAACGAATCAATGCTGGTCGCCTCCGAAGCCGGGAAAACCTGCTGGTGGGCTGCAACGAGGGTCAGTAGGGCGTTCCCCTCCACCACAGCTTCTTCCTCTGAGATGTCTTGCGTCGTCGAGGCTTCCATCCGCCGCATCCTGACGAGCCATCGCTGTTGCTTGGTAGAGAACGATTATAGATTTGCGGGCCTTGAGCCACTGCGTGACGGCGGCTTGGTCCAGAGGTCGATATCGCTGAGCCGGGGAATATTGGTGTCAGGCGTCGCGGTTCGGGTCTTCGAAAGGGTGGCCGCTGGGCTGAACGAAGAACATCCCGCTGTGCCGGGCAACTTAGAGCCGCTGTTTGGTGTGAGAGGTCGCGTTACCTCTGCTACGGGAGATGCCGCCCATCGCGAGTGATGGAGGCTTTTGGATGATGTGATGGCCGGAAATTGAGGGGTCAGGCGCCCATGCGTAGTAGCTGGCTGAGGCGGTTCAGGCTGGACCGCATTTTCGACATGATCTGAAGTGGCCTTATCCTGCGATGTTGCAGACGCTGTGGAACACTCACTGCTAGGGGTAGCCGAGCGAACTGCGCGAAGTGCTGCGAAACAGTCGTTTTACGCGAGTGCAGCAAACAGTGAATGATGCTAGCCGAGTTTCTTCAGTCGCCGCTGGGCTCTGTGCATGTGAAAGAAATAATAATCCTGACCGGTGAGATAAAGATATATAGAAGATCTCACGCTCCGAGCACCCTAGTTCCCAAGCCGCCCGCAGCTTGGTGGAGGCTAGCCAGGACTGTAATTAGACACATCAAATTGTTGTATAGTTCAGAAACGACGTAGAGGACTAGGCAGGTCGAGGGCATTGGGTAAACGGGACGTTTGGAAGCAGCTATATGAGGAGTGAGCCGAGTTCTCGAGCACGGTCAACAGTGTTGACCTCCTCTCTTTGATCCATACACATTATGGACATCGATGGTAGCTTGTCAGAGCCGCCAAGAGCTCAGCCGTGAACGCCGTATTTACCGTGGTATCATCCTGAGTCTGGGAAATCGTGCATGAAAAACGGACTGTGATGCTCATATCAGAGCTAACAGCAGCGGAACCAGCGCAACAAAAAGGCCAAACTTTCCGCCGCTCACTCCTGCGAGGGCAGCTTCTCCAGTATACGTTGCTGGCTGCGAGCTGCTAGTGTTGGCGAAGCTGACATTGCTTCCAATGCTGCCAAAAGGCGACGTCGGCGATCCAGTGATTGTGGGAGAAGCAAGATCAGGCTTGGTAGCAGTGAACTGCCCGTAGCTGGCCGCACTCACACCGGGTGGTGCAGTCGCAGTCGCAGGCGAGTCGTTCTGAGGATAGCCTGCAGCGACCATGGTCGGGTACGCTGTGCCAGCTGGCGGCGAGAACGCAGGAGCCGCACAAACTGCGCAATCAGCTGGTGGATTCTTCGCGCCTCCTTCTGGAAGGATCACCTGTGGCTGTTCGAAACTGACATTCCAGTACAACCCTTGGTTCCATGAGGGGATGATCTCGCCGATGCGAGGTGGAGCGACGATGTGGTAGCATCCGGTGTCGTTGTCACCGGTCGTGGACAACCCGGCAAGGCTGAACTGTGTAGCATCTCCTTCAGCACCTCCGGCGGCGCCGGTAGGTTGTGACGCACAGACTGTTGAGATTTCGGATGTTTTGAACGGAATGAGCGCATTTGAGAAGGTTGGTCCAACAGTCGATCCCGAGAGAGTTGCGTACAGAGTGCTGAAAGAAATGTAGCAGTAGTCTGGGTTGAAAGTGTTTGCCCAAGCAGTGATCGGCTGGTTCTCGGGCGGTAGTTCTCCTGCAGCAGGCGCTGGAGTAACGCCCGCCCCGTTGGGAGCAGTGGCATCGACGGCTGGGGTAGGGTTGTTGCCGCGGCCAGCATCTCCGGGTGGAAGGTATAGGAGTCTAGCTGGTCCTCCTTGGACAGTGCATGCGGCTCCAGAACCATGATTCGGGAGAGGTGCAAGCGGTTGATCAGGACCAATGCCCACACCGGCACCTACGCCAGCACCAACCCCGACACCTTGACCACCTCCATTCGCAGCAGGCGAAGCAGGTGGAGGTGGCTGAGTGCTTACTTGTCCCTGACCAGAGGCTTGACCTGCGGCGCCATTCGCGGCTGGTGGAGGAGCAGCGGGCTGTTGCGCGTTGACCTGTCCTTGGCTCGAAGTGTCAGTATTGGCAGATGCGGACCCAGCACCGTGAGCATCACCGGATCCAGGAGGCACTTGTGCCTGGCCGTCGGGACTCTCTCCAACAGATGCTCCATGGTTGGGTCCCGCATTCCAGCCAACTCCAGCATCGCCGTCGACTCCATCTCCGACACCATTCCAACCGACTCCTACGCCGTGACCGTTGACTGATACATCAGCTCCATTATCACCAACGCCGGCGTGGACTCCGCCAATGTTAATGCCTGCCATTCCGTCTCTGCTACCCGTCTTCCACCGACCTTGTATCACAATCTGACAGTGTCTTGAATTGTATGCCTGTGGGCCAGATGTCGCAAAACGAGTGAAGCGACAATGACTAAAGTGGATTGTGTTTCCTGGATCAATCACACCTCAAAAGCCAAAAGGATTATGAATGACAGTGACAGCAACAGCAGATTTCCCAGAGAGGAGGATGAAGACACCGCGCAGTCTTAAGGACTGCACTGCCTCAAACGTTGCTGGAGCTGCAACGAGGCGATACCACTTACGTAGTGATCATGAGCATAGCAAAGCAAGCAGGTCTGTACTACTGCGGGCATGAGACACGGCAACGTAGCGCACATATCTTCAAACAATAGTATATCGTCAGGAGGCAGCCTGCAATTGCTTCGCATTACCAATCAGGAAGTCTTGCCGCGTTTCGAAAGCTTATATGCTGGGTTGCCTGCACTCGGATTAAATTTGATGTTTCGGCGGACTTGAAGCTTCCTCATCTGTGCTCTGCGAATCGAGAACACGCAAAGCGTCGTGCTACTTCGCAGAAGGAGCTGGGAGGTGGCCCTATCTCGCAATGCTATCCTCATCGCCCATCTCCTCCCTTAAAATGCGAACTTGCTTTTTGATCTCGCGCCACAGCACGTAGTCGTCGAGACTGGAGTCACCGTCATCGACCTGCTTGGCCAGCCAAACATAGTCGTACAGGCCCTTGAAGGGACGAACACTTTGCTGGTCACAGCTTGAGCCGTTCTTTGGCGCAGGATGAGATTGCATGCACTCCAAACATGTCCTCTCGCTGAAGGTATCATTGTCTCTTGCGATAGCGAGGAGCGCAGCGACGATAGCTTCTTGAAGATACGCAAATGAGAAGCCTTTCGTTATTCGAGCTACAGCCGGGCACAGCTTATCCGGAAAATCCAGATCGTGGTTGTCGGAGAGCTTCCCTTGCCAGTACTTCAGGTACATCACGCGCTCGCGTTCGTCCGGATTCTTGAACTCATACTTTCGGTCGAAGCGTGATGGACGTTTGACAATGCCAGGATCGAGACGCTCTAGGTGGTTGGTCGAGCCAATGATGAGTATGCCATCGTTCTTCTTGATGCCATCCACTTCATTCAGGAAATACGAGCGTACCTGATCTGTGACGATGCTGTCCAGATCTTCGAACACCAGCAAACAAGGTGCAGTCGATCTTGCCTTGGCGAATATCTGGCCAAGTGAATATTCAGGACCAGCAAAGCTTGAAAGAGTGCGCACGTAAAGTGTCGGTACGGGATCTTCGCGCTTGTAAAGCGTGTTCATCAATGCCTTGACGCTGATAGTCTTACCGTTACCCCTAAAGGTAAGATGTGTTAGCCTATGTGTGTGTCGAGAGAAGGGACAGAAGCTATGGTGAGCCCGAGGGTGTCTCAGAAGTCACACTATGGCCTCTGTACCTGACATTACTCACGGAGGACCGAAATATATAATGCCCCTCTTCCAAGGTACCTGTAGCTTTTCGTATGTCTCGCGGCTGTCGAAGAAGGACAACACATCGTCCTTGATGAGCTTCTTCATCTCAGGTTTGAGGATCACATCTTCCCACCGCGCCTTCTGCACACTCTCCCACAGATCTGCACTCTTCTGCCAGTGTCCTTGGTCGAATACCCAGACTTCATCGTGCAGCAGATTGCCATACTGCCCAGCCTCGAGCAACAGATAATTTATGGCCTGCACAGAAGACGAGAGCACGTATTGATTCCTCTGCACTCCGAAGGGATAGTTTCCGTCTCTTCCTTCTACGATGTATATCACAAACTCCTTATTCTTCCAGTCAAGCAGGTACTTGCCGTACTTGACGTCGTCTACCAGTACACCTTTGCCGCTCAATCGTGAGCTTGGCGCCAGGTATTGACGCCATGATAAGTGCTCTTTCTCGGTATCGATGGGTGCGATACCGGCGTGTCCGGCAGATGCATAGGCGAGGATGTCACATCGGATACTGGGGACGACAGTGAGATGAAGTTGGCTGTACTCCTTGCGGATGGCGTCCACGACCACAGCATCGGTGTCTGTACGCTGGGCGGAGGAGTGCTTCAATAACGCGGACGGCACTTGATCAGGTACCTGTGGTCGAGCTGGAGGATGATGTTTTTGTTGTTGTTGTTGTTGTTGTTGTTTTTGTTGTTGGGCCTCAGTCCTTGCTGGAGTTTTGGTCATGGCTGAATTGGATGAGGTGAGGTTCAACTTGCGATGTCTCAGTCCTCTAGTACGTTTGTATGCGGTCAAAGTAGTTGCCTTGTGCTACCATCAACAGCCTAGCCTTCGCGTGAAGGATGGAGCTACAGTTAGCTTCTGCCAATCAATGATGCACGATGAACACGAGACGCCAAGGAATCCGACACTCGGCAGGACTACAAGAGCGCCAGCGTTTCGTATGCCGGAAGTGCTTTTATGGTGTCGATCGTTCGAGATGGACGCCGTTCAAGGGCGGAAGAAGTTGAAGGATGTCTTCGGTGAAATAGAAGAGCTCTGCGGCATCGCTTCGAAGCTCTTCCCGGAGCAACATCTCAATGCCGAGACTCTCCATAATATCTTCCTACACATACAGTATATAGAGCTTACTCCTATCAACTTCCTCAAGTGCTATCCTTCCTTTCCTTCCCACAGGACTGTGCATCACAGTGGCTTGATAGCTCTCGACACAGGCGAGTGATGATTGACCAAGGCTCGGTAGCCTCGATGCTGATGGTAGCGAGCATGCTCCCCTCACTTGCGCCGGAATAAATACGACTGTACGAGCTATGCAAGCGAGCCAAATGGTTCGATGTGTAGATCCGTTCTTGACAACGCGACTGTAGAAAGGACAAGCTCACCGTTGTGTTTGTACCTTAGCATCCACTGACTTCCTCATCACATCACGCTTGGTTCGACCTGGCTCAGCTTCGACCATAGAACTTTGATATCTTGCACGTAGCAGCGAACAGTACATGGCGGCATTTCGACAGATACATAGACAGGAAGACTCAGTATGCCGCACCAAGGCAAGAAAGTACATGTGAGAGGAGGCGCAGGTGGACATGGCGGAGCCATCGCCGAGCATTTTATCGAGCTCGGCACGAACGTGGTTGTCTGCGATATCAACAAGGCCGTACTACCTCCTAGCTGACTTTGATGAGAGGACCAGTTCGACGTGCATAGTAGGAGGTAGGACTCTCTGGTCTTCCACCCCACGCACCCGTCCCGACCCTGTTTGACATGTGCATACAGGAAGCATGTGCACTATCCCGGGGTTCAAGGTTGTTGCTAGCATCTGCTCGCACGCGAGGCCAGCCCTGGCCATGTTCGATGCAGAATGTGAACTATCTAGGCCACCTTCGGGGACGTCCACACACCATTCTCTGCGTCTGCCCTGCATGTATGCTTCCAATGCTGCTGCAAGGGGAGAAGGCCGGCTAAAGTGCTGATGCTTACGCGCTGCCTCCACACAGCTTGTTTCGCAACAGAGTATACCCACGCCGCACGCTCTGGTATGGCGTGTATTGGTGCAGTCCTGCGATGCTGGTAGAACGTCACAAACGTGGTTCTCCGAAGTGCTCCAGAAAACAATGTTGTTGCGGGGACGTCAAAGATCGTAATGGCGTCGGCCGGCCGATGCTCGGGTTTGGAAGATGCCGAGCGACCGAAGTCCTGGGCAGTGGGGCAGTCGTGAGACTCGTGACGCTTAGTACGAGTCGCCTGCGATTGTTTCTGTGGTCCCCGACATCCGCTGCGCCGTGCAATAAACGGACACTCACAGCATCATCATCGCCCCCTACATCGCTCCCATTTCATTGCAGCAGTCTCCACGGCTAATCGCCTGTCGCTTATATGGATTTCGAATCAAATGAGGCTCTGTCTAGCAGGTGATCGCGCCGGAGGTGGCTGCCCCGCCGACGGGAGCCTTATTCAGAGAGGATCGATAATCGATTAGTACATGGTGACAAATGAGGAAACTCTGATTGTGTCTGCATGGATCGCGATTGCAGCGAAGGAGCTGGCTACGTTTGCCATGCCTGCCCAGCAGAGTGCAGATTGTTGAAGGCACACGTCGGACAGAGGAACAGTGGCATCAGCCTCTTCTACACACACCCTCTCGTGCTCACGGGCGCGCTGTCCTAAGGCGTCGAGGTGCAACGCGCATGGTACAACAACCAATATCGACGAACACGTATGTGCGGAGAGTTTCAGCCGCCGAGCGCCTCTGTGGAGCTTAGCTCATCCCGAAAGTCTTTGATGTTGACGTAGCTCTCGAAAATGGCATGCACACAGCACGCACCACAACTCCTCGCTGTTGTCCAGCACCATCATCAAGAACCGTGCGCGGCGCCGAGATAGCTCTGCCTGCTGCGCTTCCCACTCCGGGCAGCACCGAGATGCGCGTGTCAGCGAACCTGTGGAGCAAAGTTCAAACCCGCTCCAGGCGAGCCTCAGGGCTCGAGCCCGCAAACATCGGTAGGGAAGTCTGATCCCAGAGACATTCATCATCCGCCTCTCGCCGTGATGTGCGGCGCCCCCAGAGGCCCGACAGCAAATACAGGAAACGGGGCGTTTCGTCCGACGCTCGCTAATAGCGAACGTCGGCAACATTTCACGCCGTGGTCAGACGGCACCATCTTCAAAGATCGACCAGTCTTGTTGCAGGTTGGTGGTGAGCTGCCGATGACTTCCCAATTTGCCGTGTTCGCTGTCGTCCCTCTCCATTGGCCGTCCCCATATCCATCCACTGAAGCTTCTCCAGAGCAGACATGGGTCGTCCCCACATCCTCCGGCAGCATCAGTGTTCATCGTGCAGCTAGCGCATGCCTACAGTAGTAGGTTGCTCGCATCAGACTCGACCGCCTAGCAAGTCGCGAGGGTATATAATCAAGCGTGGTGACGACCTCCCGTTCGCCTGCTTCCTTCTGCTGCACCTTGTACATATCATTTGGGTCTCTTGTCACTTCTCACAGACAAGAGGTGGAGACGGGGTATTAATATCTAGCATCCATCACCACCAGTGCATACCTCACCATGTCGACCGCACAGGATCACAACGACATGAAGCCCGAGCACACCAACGGCACTGCTGCCCACGATCACGCAGGCGCAGCGCAGCGCAAGCCATACGACTATGGCGGCAACCCTCTCGCACACATCAACACCGGCGAGTCGGCGCGTCTTGCTGCCTTCGGTGGTGAGCTTCAGCCAGGTCTCTACAGGAACACCCAGAAGCGCAAGTTCGCCAATCCTGCTCCTCTCGGTCTTTGCGGCTTCGCCCTCACGACCTTCCTTCTGTCTCTGATCAACTTGGGCACTCGCGGTCTCAGCGAGCCCAACATTGTCATTGGCGCTGCATTCGCGTACGGAGGTCTCTGCCAGCTTCTTGCCGGCATGTGGTATGTCTTATCACGGCTTACAATTGGTCGTACGTGGCTAAGACATTCTACAGGGAGATGGCCGTTGGGAACACTTTCGGTGCTACTGCTCTGTCCTCGTACGGTGGTTTTTGGATTGGTACTGCCATTATCCTAACCCCAGGTGGCTTCCGGATCATGGCAACACTCGAGGCAGACAGCCCTGCGCCATTCTTGAATTCTTTCGGTCTTTACTTGATAGTGAGTTCACAATAGTGCGCGATCGACGATTAATCATGTCCTAATTACGAATAGGGATGGTTCATCTTCACCTTCCTGCTCCTGCTATTGACCCTGAGGTCGACTTTGGCCTTCTTCTTCCTGTTCCTCACCCTGGACTTGGCCTTCCTTATGCTCGGAATTGCCTACCTCGACTACGGCGCTGCCGGACCAAACATCCCGCTTCTCCGTGCTGGTGGCGCTTTCGGTATCATCGCTGCCTTCGCTGCATGGTAAGTACCCTTGTGACACTCTATCTAAAACATCACTGACCCGATTCAGGTACAACGCATTCGCCGGTATGGCCGACTCGAGCAATTCCTTCTTCGTCATCCCAGTCGCCCACTTCCCATGGTCCGAGAAGGGCCGCGAGAGGCGCGGGAAGGTCGACAACAGCGCTGAGCGCAATGCGCAGGACGTCTAAGAAGATTATGCTAGAGATAAAGTAATGTAGTCAGGCCCGCGAGATACCCAGACATAGCCGGCCGAGCATTGCATCGGTCTTTTGGATACGAACGTGTAATATGACGAGTACTACCTAATATCGCCATTCGATTTCGCTTCCCATTGCGTAGACAAAGCCACAAGCTGTTGGGATGTAGTTCAGTGTGCATTGTTCTCTCCACGCCGTGGCACCAGGATTCCCAGATCGAGCTTACTGAGTAGCTTTAGATCATGATAGTTTCCAAACCCTACCTCGCAGCGGATGTGCTTACTCTTTCCTACGACTATAGATATCGGCAACACAAGCCAAGGAGGTGAAGTGCTTCTGCAGCGATCACAGAGAACGTTTCCATGCGACCTTCCGCAGATGCTCGCTCTGCAACCAGGTACTTTGGTGTTGCAGCGCATTTTGTTGTCACACTGCGGGGTTTTCACAACATGCCAAATCGTCACACGCTGGATGCACGAAGAACATAGACCGCTCGTTGAAGAAGGAAAGTAGTGCATGCCTCAGTACCGAGATGTCAAAAGTCAGCTGATAGTCACTGTTACACTCTCACATCAACTCTGAATGCTGACGTCGAAAATGCCAGGAACACAGTCGCAAAGACCCGAGACGATCATTGCAATCAGCAGCTAAACTCGGTGCGGCGACTCCAACTCATTCGCAGCAACACCTCCTCCAGCAATGGTTCGTGTCTGTCGTCGCTCGGCAGGTTCATACATGTTACCAGTATTCGCAGCCAGCTCAGACCTGTGGTGTCATGATGGAAGCTCAGAGGTCCTTCTGTACTGCTATCACCTCGAAGCTCGCCAACTTGAGATTATTTGGCCGGACCCTTCTGGTCTGGATCGAAGAGAACGTCGGACTGGTCCAAAAGGCGGCGTCTCATCCGTCGAAGCTGGAACATATTGCTGCTCTCGCAAGCGCTTTCTGCGTTCTAGCAACCACCACGCGAATCCGCCCGCTGCTGCCAGCGCCACCGCAGCACCAACTGCTATACCCGCGATTGCGCCAGATCTTAGCCCGACAGGCTTTGGAGATATCGACACGCCAGGCGGGAGGGTCGGCACGATATTTTCCGTCCAAGGGATGAGTGCTTGGCCAGCTGTGAAGTTGCCTTTGTCATAATCAGCTATGACATAGGCTTCCTGCAGGAAGGCTCTTGCCCAGTGTATAATGCGTATCGTTCTGGGCCCGCTCGAGAGGGAAGTATCGCTGACTTTGGTTGTAGTAAGGAGTGCTGACATTTAAATCGAATTCGGCGTAAAGTATGTTTATAACGGTGTTGCTTGCTACCTTGGTCCTTGGAGGCTCCCACTGTTAAGGCAAAACTCGGGTTCTGCGACAAGAGCCTTGCATGGTTCTCGGCGCTCACAAGGTACGGCTCGGTCGCGTCGTCCCGTTGAGACCTGAAGGCTTCCTCGAACGCCTGGCATACGTCCAGAGGCAGCCGCATCTGCGCGACTAGGGAGTCGAAGAAAACGCATACGCCATTTACAAGCAACGGAGTACTGCCTAGCGCGTCGTAGGTCATAGACTGCAGGCCAAGCAAGAGATCTCGAGATGGATCAGTCCAGACGGGTACGTTCACGCTGTTTGAACCGTTGAGATCTATCCTGTTGATGTCGTAGCCCATCAAGGTGACGCTGCCGAAGACAAGCGGACTTTTGTACACGGCACCAGATGTATAAGCTCAGGAGGTGCTTGGAATAGAGAGCATTATTTCGATTGCGAAGCGTTCCAAGTAGACTCGGCACCACACCAATAGAACAAGACGTCAAGATCTGGCTAGTAGGGCTTAGTGCCAGCGTTCCAAGGAACAATTTCGTTCGTGGCTATGCCGGCGATGACCTGGCTGCTCAGTGTCGGTAGCCCAGATCCAGGAAACCCAGATATGGTGGTGTCGAAGCCATAGTAAGCATTCCTGACAGGTCCAGCATATTCTCTTTACACAGCACGATCTCTTAGAG
This sequence comes from Dothistroma pini CBS 116487, assembly GCA_002116355.1. Classification (NCBI taxonomy): domain Eukaryota; kingdom Fungi; phylum Ascomycota; class Dothideomycetes; order Mycosphaerellales; family Mycosphaerellaceae; genus Dothistroma; species Dothistroma pini. The sequence continues at coordinate 54,012 of KZ108234.1, forward strand.
GCCGCCATTCTCGAGGCGAGAGGTGGTCCAAGTGGTTGAGGCGTTACGCTGGAACAAACCTCCACGATCGAATGCGCGGTCCTGCTAATTTAGATCCAGGTTCGCTTGCTCACAGCCCTCAGAAGTGACAGTCCAGATCGCGTTCGCAACTGTCGCGGAAGTCCCTGGTAGCAGTCGAACGACCTGAGCTACAAATCGAGTAAGCTTCGTAGTATCATTGCAAGGACAGGTAACGCTCACGTGGTGTTCCTATTTGTAGGTTGAATGTCGATCACTGTCCGTCATTGCCATCTCTGCGCATCGATTAGCTGTGTTCAGTTGAATGATATGTCAGCAAGTAGCATATCAGTAGCCGCTGGGTGGAAGAGAAAGCGGCCGCAGTGATTCGTTGAGGGTCGCAGCCTCGAGAACTGCAAACCAAGGGCCTAAGAAGAGGACCGACTGCTTCTACATTGTACGGAAAGTACAGCGCCAGGTCAGTGATCGACTATTCAAGAGTGATGATGCTGAGTTCCAGTGTCTGTGGCCACATGCTCGCACGTTATGCTGGCACATGCGGTTCGCAAATCGGCGACTCATCTCCAAGATCGCACGTTTACATTCTGCCGGCACTATCTATAAACTCTATTGCCAGACCTCATCACGAGATCTGTCACTTCGATAGTTATGAAAGAAGACCATCTGCATTGCGCAGTATTTATTGACGGCCCAGCTGCCAGCCTCGGCCTTGGTAAGAGGCAATAGCTGCAATGCAGTGTAATGCAGAGTGCTAGCCGCCTCACGTCCAGTAACGGTGTAAGCCTTCGGCCAGAATCATGCAAGATAGCTGCAGCGCGGCTTGTGAAGTCTTCGACAGCTTTCAGTGAAGGATCCCGCCACTGAGCTTACAAGATTCAGAGCAATGCCTCTCTACCATCGAAGGGTTTGCTTTCCAGGCCGAGATGCATCCAGCCATGCAACTGAGTTGCCCGCATGTGATGCGATTCTTCTTCAGTCCCTATCTCTATAGTCTCTGTGCCGCACGCAAAGAACATCTATCTCGACTCGTCTGGCCACACTCATCAGACGCTCATTTTGGCGGCAACGTCATTAGAAGCTGCTAATCTCGGTGCTGCAGATTCTTCAAAGTGTAGTTATGTTCACCCCAGCCAGCACCAGTCTCAGCCCAGTCACCGACTACAGAAGCATCTCAAGTCCCAGATTCATTGCAAAGCACCCGGGTAGAGGTAGTGATGGCGCTTCTGGCACACTGCCACCGTCTAGCGTCGCAACATCAGCATCTATGTTGCAGCCAGAATCGAGTACCGATTCAGCCTTGAGTGAGACTCCAGCTCCGACCGAGACTTCGACTGCATTGAGGGAGAGCAGCACATCAAACGACCAGACGCCCAGCACATCTGATGCGCCAACACCCAAGCAACAAACATCGCGGACCTCCATGGGTATCGGCGATATCATAGCCTCGGCCATGGGCGAAACCAGTCGGCCTGGTGCACCTGCCGCCACTTCGACATCTCGAAGGCCGAAACAGAATTCAAGCTCGACCTAGTCACCGGCGCAGTATACAGGCCTGGCGACGAATTTCAGGGCGTGTGGACTATATGCTGCTGTGTTGAGTCTATTCGTGGCATTTCAGATATGTAGGATCTATTAGTCCCTGCATAATGATGCTATAATTTTGCGGACCATTTCCAGAGTTTCGAAGACAGTTCGGACTTGTTCAGAGGTCAGCGCCTGCTTTGTGGAAGTAGCCGGCTTGCCGATGAAGGACGAGATCTAGCGACCCGTATCATAGCCCGACCGCGTGAACCCTCGACCCCAGGCAGGTGAGATCGACCACACTTTCGAGTCCAACGGAGCTTGCTAAGAGGCAGTGTCTCTCCAGTTGACGTCCGCAGTTGAGTGTTTGTGCTGATGAAGATCTCTGGAAACGGTATCGCGGTGTAGCCTTAGGTCTCCGGCATATGCCATGGCGCTAGAAGCAAAACAGAAGGATGTTGTTCAGGTTGAAGAGAGCTTGGAAGCTGCGACGGAGTTTGGACGAGACCCGCATTATCATGTGACGGCGCGTTACTTCAAGTTCTCGTATAAACAAAATCGATCATGTTCAGTAATAGTCGGTAGGTCTATAGCTGTGGCATCCTATGACCAGCGTGGTGGGTTTGAAGAAGAGTCCCGACTTGTCAGGTCCTTGCATTTGCAGGTAGCGGGGCATGCAGGCCGCAGAAGCTCACTCAGATGTGTGGAGACGTTGATCGCCACGTTACCTACTCTCGACGACATCTCTACTCTGAGAGATGAGTATGGCCTTGGTATCATGAGTGATCGTAGTAACACTGTTTTGCATTCATCCCTACCGGGAGTATTTGGGGTATCTTTCATGCTTGCGCCATCGAGGCTGCTGCTTCTTCGCCCTCCCATGCGCCCTTATCCCAGGGCGTGCACACCGAACGCCCTTCGCCCGTTCCTTCCAAGTCAGAAAACTCCATTCGAGCAAGTCACTCGTGTACGTGATCCTTCATGCTGTCGCTGCCATTACCATCGTTGATCATACATTTGCCCATTCCCGCGAGAAGCCTCTGCATCCTAACGTGGGGCGTACTTGTCTGCTGTTGTAGGCTCATTTTTATCGACAGGAGTAGGGCCGCTTGGCTGGTGGATCACGACCTTCGGTCGCTTGTACATGGGGCTGCCGCCCCTGCTCCTAGAGTAGGCGGAAGGGTAGGAAGTAGCTGATACACATTTAGTAAGTTGCGTAAATATTGGAACATGGCTTGCAGGCGACGTACCTGAGTCCATGCTCAAAGCGTGAGATCTGCGGCCTTGCGGTCGACTGTTGCCCGGACGGATGGTTTGTGGGGCGAGGCTGTCTTGATCTGGCGGGGGGCCTTGTTGCGAGGTGCTGATCACTTTAGAGTTTGGCTGGCTATCTTTCTGCCGTGTAGAGGATGCCTTGTTCGTCACGGGTGCTGAGCCTTGCAATCAAGAGGCCTCAGTCGATGGTGATGGTCTTGTCGCAGATGCTGAAGAGCTGCCGGGGTGATTTAAGTTCTTGCGGATGTGGTTCTGTCTGAAGATAGGACCAGCTATTGTATTGTTTGAGTGTATTGAGAGTATATCGGACGTTTCAGAGGAGATGTATGAAGAGAAGGATGACGACCAAAGTACTTATGATGTAGTCAAACACATGGCGGCCTGATGCAGGCGGCATAGTGGAAGGGCGAATCTTAGCAGGGTGTCATCGGCCCAGGGTAAGACGGCGGATGTTGGGCCTCTGAGGCTTAGCCGTGGGAGGGCATCAGGCAGAATCGCAAGGGGGAGGGCATCGAACGCCTCGTCCAATCGAGTGACGCACTAGAAGCTGAACAAAGCGAGCACATTGGAGCCTTAACGGCATCCAGATGAGAGCCGGCGGATCGCTGTTGGGGTCTTCGTTTCTGCGAACGCCTGCAAACCGGTGGAGCTGACGCTCGCCGCAGGCACCATTGCAACATTATTGGTTGTTTCACTCAGCACGTAGAACACCGGAATGCGTATACGTAAGTGGAGAGCGGTTGGACCAGAACATGTGCGGTGCGTGCCATGTCGCGGTAAAACAGAGGATGGAGCATGCCACGTTTTGCAACGGATGGGCATCCAGTCGGAAGACAGTCATCTGGTCGTCGGTCGAAACGGTGATTCGATGTCGCGCCTCACTCTGCGCCTCGTTTCCTGTGGCAGACGAGAGGACAAAATGTTGCCGACTTCGATTCTTCTTGCCGTGGCGCATCCGTCCTTACACTACAATACATCTTCCTTGATGACTCGAATCATGACTTGCCAACAACCTCATCACCAAGTCGCAGCCCGAGACAGACACGTCGGCATGTTTCATCGCCACTTCGAGCCATGTGCGGCGGCCGAAACAACGAGATGGAGATGGAGATGGAGATGCCGATGAGCGTGCTTCCTGATCGATGAGATGGCATGAACATCTGGTTGCTGTCATTCCCGGGCTGGCAAGGGCTGGCAATCGACATCAACATCCGGGGCCAATGATTTCCGACCTGGCTGTTGACGCTGCCCGAAAGCACACAGGCCTTGGCTGCCCAACTTCAGGTTCACTTCAGCAGCTCGGCCATCAGTGTCGCGCGAGCAGCAAAGACATGTGATGTCGCCACACGTCGCGCGACAAATCAGCGTTTCGCCGTGTGTTCCGTATGCGAGAAAGCCGTCGTGAGTTTCGACTTGTCACCGGAAGCACGCAGCGCACCCAGATACCGACTCGGCGCCCACGAACATTTGAGCCACCATCACTGCCATCTGCTGCGCACTGTCCTCCAAGGTTGCGCTATCTTGTCCAATGTTGGGCCACAGAGGAAACGTGTTCATGCTAACTTCAGCCTTCACTCTTCGTAGCTGTCATGCCCGTTCACATTATTGAATGAGGCCAATGCAAGTGCGACAGTTTTCGTAAGGCTCGTAGCACACAGATTGGGTACGGGGCGCCCAAAAGAGCTCCGCTAGAACTAACGTGAGCACCACACGTGCGTTGTGGATCTACGATACAGCACCGCCACATATAGAAACGCCACACCTCGTCTCTTACATGCAGCACACAGCCTTCCGCGGATCGTACCACTCCACTGCGCTTGACTTGCTCTGCCAGCTGCGATAAGAGCTCAGGACCACAGGTCCTAGAAGAAGCGCCTTGGCGGTCATCGGCGGAGCCTGCGACTCACACAATGGCAGGGCAATACATTACCTCAGAGCACACAATGGCAAGGCAATACTTTACCTCAGAGGAACAGAGACCAGTATGGCATCCTGACTATCAACGTGCTGCCATGCAACTGACCACCACCATGATGGCCCTTTACGGTGGACGGTAAGTGCTGCATTCCATGCCTGCCGTGGAAGATCGATGCGGGACCACGAGATGTGCTAGGCTTTGGAGCTGGTAGGGCTCTATGAACCTTCGGCACCACCTCACACGTGGGCGAAGCCCCCGGGGCCTTTCACCAACATTGATCCGGTGCTTGTCCGCGGTACACGACGCTGCTGATATCTCTGCTAGTATAAACGTACTGATGTGATTGAGCAGGTGCTTGTTCATTAGTCGCAGATGCCGCACTGGTCACACGCCTTGGCCCTTCTGAGAGCGAGCACAGATACTTGTGACAACGGCCAGGACCTTACCAAATGATTCAGCCTATCGCGATGTGGTAGTGCTTTTGTCTCCAAGCCACTTTACAGGAGAATTCCCGTTTCGACTTTGAGCAAAGAGCTCGCCGCTCACAGTGGACGTGCACATGGATAGCTGCAGAAGTAGTCTTCGCGGACGCTGGTGCCCATATTGCGCAAGACTAATGCCGATGCGGTCACGAGCTGGACTTCTTCGGGACGTCTTCTGGGGGATCTACTGCAAGGTGCGCTTTGGCATTGTTCTATTCGGTGCTCGTGGTCGCTGTCTCTAGATTCGCCGCCGCTGCCACTGTCTGGACACAGCTACAAAATTCTGCTCAAGTTATCGCTATTTCGGCGCGGAGTACTCCAGCGAATGTTATTGTGGCAACAGCTTCGGCGAATAACCCTAAGCGGACGGCGGACAGTGATTGCAATCACCTCTGCGCCAACGACTCGACGCAGTTTTGTGGTGCGGGCAACAGACTGACTATCTACCAAAATCCAAGCTGGGTGGCGCCGACAACAACTTCGGCAGCTGCTACTAATACAGTCGTCTCCAATGGGCCGTCGTTCCTGGTTGAGTGCGGAATCGATAATGCAGGTGGGGACTTGAAGTCAGTCAGCGTGGGCAGTTTCCAAGAGTGTATCGATACCTGTGCTACAACCCCTGGCTGCGTCGATGTCTCCCTCTCTGGTTCTGCATGCTGTGTCGAGTCAACCCTTGCAGCTGTTGTGAATAATGGCGAATTTTGGGGCGCCTTGACCGGTTCCACATCCTCCAGCACGACAATCTCCGGGACTACATCAACTACGGACTCGTCAGGCACCCCATCGGCAACAGCATCTTCTAACCCAGTCATTTGTCAAGGCTCCGACGAGGCGACCATCACATCGGACGGTGCGGCATTCTTGATCGAGTGCGGTACCGATCATGCTGGAGGTGACATGAAATCACTAAGAGTGAGCAGCTTCCGGAAATGTATCGATGCATGCGCAACTACAGCAGGGTGCGTCGATGTGTCTCTCTCTGAGAGCGCTTGCTAACTCAAGTCCACACCGGGAGCTACAGCAACCAACAGAGTCTGGGGTGCGAAAGTGATGACCGCCCGCAGGTGGATTCACGTACTGTGGCAAGAATACTACTCAGACTGCTACGGAAGCAAGACCGCCCCTTACAGCTGATGTCGCTGCTCGCGATGATCCGCTTGCCGCTGGTTGCAACTATCCATGCAATGGCGACAAGACGGAGGCTTGTGGTGGTAGCAACCGCATCCTTGTCTACATCAACAATGGGACTTCGGCATGATCACGGCGCGTACCAAACGTCGAGCACAGGAGCTCGGTGGTAGATGTTGACGATGTGATACTTCTGGTACGATCAATCTAGCGATGACGTTGGAGGAAGAGGGAGATGTACTAGACGTCAGACATAGCACTATTTTGACATCATGCCACAATATCGATGGGTTCGCTTCCAGCAAGGTAACGGGCCGATCGCGAGCCGACTGTTTTCGGCGGCCGTGCTTCGCACACGGGACCGACGGGACCTCCGAGCAGCGTGGGGGCTCCCTTCCCCTCGCGGTCAGCTTTCTGACTCGAACCACGCAGCATTGAACGGGAAGGTTTCTCACGCGGCACCAATGGTGCACCAAGGAAGGTACACTCGCGCAAACCTCGCTTGATTGCATAACAGATTCGGCAAATGTGGTACGTACTCTGAACAAACTTCTTCAACGCGCGGCATAGTGCCTTGGACGTGAGACTGACGAGTACTCCCAGGCATATCCCAACAGCAGCACGACACACATCTCCATCTTTTCAGTCGAGCTTCCATCATTGGCCAAGGGTAAATTGACGCTGCAGGTCGAAAGACGGCACGGCTGCCTCATCTCGGTCCATTGTCTGACATAGGATACTCTGGCCGGACGCGAAGCCGGCTGCGACGTCGCTACCGAATGTAACCGAAAGACTTTCTGGGCCCGGGGGGGGGCAAATGGGCAGCAAGGATCGACTCCAGCATATGGTAGAGCAACCAAAAGCCGGGACGGACTTCGAATCATGTTGATGATGTATGGGAAAATTGAACGTCAACGCTGACGTATGTTCGTTGTGACATCCGGGTTCGCGTCTCCTCAGACTGCCACTGGACTCTGTGGAGGCACTCCGCGATGCTCTTCTCGTGGTCTCTGCGCTGTGTTTTAGGACAACCGTGAGTATGGTTCAATGGCTGGATCGACGGCTAGGAGCTCTGCTTGTGCAGAGGCTCGAGCATTAGTCGTGCGGAGCAAGAGAAGAATTGGCTGACGTCGTTTGATTTCTAAGAACGCCGTCAATAGGTTGTAGTTGGTCTGCTATTGTAACCTATGATTCGTTCGTCACTCTGTGATGTTCAGCGCGAGTTTCTGTGAAAACAACAGCTTCCGCGCCTCTTGGGTACTGATAGGCCTCAAGATCCTTCTTGTGCCGGCTCATTTTAGGGCCACGACATTCACCGTGTTGGTCATTCCCTCTGCCGAACAGTACGGAATGGATGGGCATATTTGGGATGTTCATTCACCGACTTTCGAGAACACGGCGCTCATGGGGTGACTCGCTGAGCTTGCTTTTGTGTTCAGCACCTGCTGTTGCAAGGTATCAGTTCTACTCTTCATCCGCAGGGACATCCGGCAAAGAAACCCATAGAGATCTCAAGACGCCAGATGCCGATATCTGGAAGGGGGTCAACATCGGTCAAAGAGTTGACGGCGCATGACAAGTTCACGAAGCTGGTCGATGTATGTCAAGTGTCCGACCGAGTGTATGCTGATGGATCGCCGACATCGTGGCTGGACAATCCGGCCAGATTGGCCTCGGCGGAGGACTACAAATGCTACATGCTAGACAATTTGCAAAAGCAGAGTACTCCTCGGCCGTACACTGAATGGCGGGGGTCTGGCGTCTGAAGGATGCGGGAAGAGGATGCTGGGACGATGCAATGTGCGATGTACGGTTACGAGGAGATGATGGATGATACAAGAGATACCAGGCTCCACGAGGGAGAAGAAATGCCATTGTGGTTGAGTCGGATTGATAGCTGCCTGAGGCTGCATGCCATGTTAAAGAACCTAGCACTACAGCTGCGGGAGTCGATGTAGAGTCGCTATGTCCCACACCTTGACGGACAGACAGGTAGGCGGCATGTGTTTTGCGTTTCTGCATGGGTGCAGAAGCTAGTGATAAAGCTAAGCCACGTGGAGCTGGCCGCGCGCTGCTTCGTTCTGATATTAACAGCTTTCGCTAGACCAACTGTGAAGTCATGACACCCCCGGCGGTACCTCTCTGATCGACCCCCGCTCGCTACACCCCACTCTGCGCCATCAGATGGACGTCTTGTGGCTTGCGACTCATCTTGGAGTGCTAAAAATTCTGGTTCACCTCAGTCTACTTCGACGAATTTCGGCTATGCTTCTCAACGAGTATTGTGTGTTCTTGAGTTGCGATGGGTTTGTCCTTCGAGAAGACATTTTGATCATTGGGCTACCTGCAACCGCGGAACAGAGTTCATGGCTGCTGCAGACCGACCATCCTGCGTCCTAGCTCCTAGCACAGAGTATATTAAGAGATAGAGCTAAGGCGCTGCTCGAAGGCCTAGCTGCCTTGCAAACTATAATGTTCAGCGCGTCGACTTCGATAACATTCTCGGCTTCTGCTGGACCCACTGTGGTCTCATCAGTGTGTACCGATAACAGCGGCCAGAATCACATGAAATAGCCACCTTGCTTCTGCTGAGCAGCCTGCAGTTCCAGGAACGTCGTCTCGTCGTGGCCTGGAATTACCTTGCCTCGTGTGAGACGTTCGATGTGCTTCAAGCGTTGAGTGCTGCGGAACCTGATATGAGCAGTGTAAGTGAAAGTTCCTATGAATGCCTCCAACATCATCTCACCAAGCAGAATGGTCTCGAGCGAGCCAGCCTTGTGGTATACCATCTCTCCAGTTTTCAATGACGTGGCAGTGGTCACTGATGAAGAGGAAAGTACCGCTCTCGGGCATGTTGATCTGCATCCCGATGAGGCCGTCCGTGTGGCCAGGAAGATGATGCAGAGTGATGCCTTGGCAGAAGTCCATCACTCTCTCGTCGAAGGTCTTCCAATTGCTGCAACACTACATCAGCGACAATGAAGCCACACCCTCGAGTAAGTCAGCTTACAGGTCCAAATTCATATAGTGCTTCAAGTAGACTCCGACATCCGCGCCGGTTGCTACGGACCAGAAGGCGGATTTGAGCTCTAAATCATGGACCCATACCTCGATATCTTTCCGGTCCAGGAAGAGATCCAGCCCACCAGCATGATCGAGATGAAGATGGCCTATGATGATCTTCTTGATGTCTTCAAGTTTGTGGCCAGTCGCTTCGATCGCTGCGTCCAGCTCATGATGCGGCTCGTACTTGACTCGTGTGAATATGTCACTGAGTTGAGGGCCCCACACTGTCGGATAGTCCTTGCCACAGCCTGTCTCCCATAGTATACAACCTTCGAACGGGTGTTCAACGAGGACGCAATACATTGGAAGCAGTCGTCTCTTGTTGACGAAGGGGGCATCCTTGGTCGATCCGAGCGAGGTGTTCCCGCCACGAATGACGAAGCCCTCGTCTGCTTCCAACCAACCTACCTCCAGCACCTATTATCAAGTGAAACCTGGTTAGTGACGATGGTCGTCTCAGTTGAGTGAGGTGTTCTCAAAGTACCCAGAACTTGGTGCTTGGCGGACAGACGTTGCTGACATGGTTCGGCACGGCGCCGCGATCGAGCTGACTCTGGATTGCTGCGGGTGTGGGCATTGTGACTTGTTTACTGCGAGCGAACGAGACTGGACGGTCGCCGCTCGCGGATGTTGCTGCAGATTTGTGCTCAGTTGTCGGAGTGCTGCCCCTGCTACGACTCCTCATCTTCCCCATCTTCCGCACCATCGTTTCTGCTGCGTAACCATGCACGCTTCCCTGCGGACTCTATTGCGCGCAACATGGAGTCTGAGGGGAAAGCTGGTTGTTGGCATGGGTAGCAGTCAGAGGCCAGGACACGAATTCGGGAGGATGGCCCACATGCCCGGTGCTCCGGTGTTACTCGACAGCTTTTCCGAGAGCACGCGAGCGAGCAGTTGAGTGTGTAGGAACAGCTTTCTGCTCCTGCTCCGTGTTGATGCATATGTGTGTTGCAGGTTTGCGTTGCACCAAAGAGGAGGGCGTGACGAGCAGCCGGGAGACGCTAGATCGTGTTTGGAGGATGCACTAGTTCTAGGATCCACCCCCACGGCGCCATGACACCGTGCACGCCTCTCCTCGGGAATCGGTCGTGCTGGACGTCACAGCTGGGGCATCGCCTTGTATCGCTCACGCGTGATATGCACCGCTCACAGCTCGACGACCTGGTTGTGCTCCTCGGACCAACTACAGGCCTGCGACCTGCCTGACTCTGGATCCGCCGGGTGAGCGTGAGCTGACCAACACCGCAGAGGAGGCTGCCACGCCCTGGTACCGACCAACGCTATCTGCCGTTCGACGACTCCCACGAGGGCCCTCGCGGACCCCGGCGTGGGATATGCTCTGCAAAAGGCACTCTTCGCCTCAATGAGGCTGATGCTGCTCCTCGTCTGATCACGCGCAATTGCGTGGCCAGCTTGCTACATATGTAATAAGGCCCGCTGCCTGCAAGATGCATCCTCGCGCTGGGAAGGAACCTCTGTCACATATGATACGTACCTTCCGCTTGCTTGCAGCATTCACTTTCACATTCGGACCGTGCTGCATGGCCCTTTCACTGCGCCTGCTATAACAACCACCTTCCTTCCTCGTCTACTTCCTCTCACCACTATGCTCACTTCAAGCATAAGATCCCCAAGCCAGATACCCATTATGTCGCCTCTAATCCTCGACTACAGCCCAGAGAGCTCTCCTTCGCCAACACGGAAAGCACGACCCTCCTCTTTCAGCATATCGTTGGCCAAGTTCGAGGACATCCGCAGACTGGTAGACATCGAGTTCTTTGCCTTCGAGCACGAGAAGACCAACCATGTCCTCTCATACAGAGACCACAACCAACCTGCCCACTTTCAGCGAGCCGTACGATCCTATCAGTCAGCCATGAGCAAAGCCACAGCTCTGCGACGTCAGTGGAAGGCGAGTCGATCAATACAGCAGCGGCGAGCGATACCCGACCTGGATGCTGCCCGGTTCCGCAAAGTGGTGGACGCAGACTCAGGTCTCATCATTTCCTGGGCGAAGACGGAGATCCATGCCTACACGGCCGAAGAGCTTGCAAGCCCAGCGGATGTAGGTCACGAAGGTGAGAGCCAAATGAACCGCGACTGGTTCGCGCTCAACGAGAGGCTACGGCGTCAGTACATGGGCACCGAGAGGCATTGCTGTAAGTCTGCTCCATCGCAAACTGACGGCGCCATGAGCTGACCGATCAGACATCGGCATGGTCGCCACACAGCCTGCGTACCAGCATAACGGAGCCGGCACAATGCTCCTGCTGAACATTCTAGCAGAAGCCGACGCAGCTGGCATCGAGTGCTACCTCGAAGCCACAGACACCGCCAAGCCACTGTACGAACGACATGGATTCTTGACCGTGAATGAGCTGCGATTCGACCCCGCGGCATACGGCGTGTACGGGTACAACATCGAGAGGCAGACGATCATGGTAAGAGGCGCGCTGGACAGCCGTGGGCAGAGACAGCAAGTGCGGTCGTGGGAAGAGGCAGTTCCAGGAGCTCAGGTACAGCTCTAAGCGATGCAGTGGATACCTTGGTCATGGCGTACAGCGTACAGGGGAGCTGTTGTAAATTTGTACCAGCTCGAGGCGCATAAGGCAAGCGCTGCAGTGTTGGCGCTGCGGCAAAAGCTAACGTATGATGCATTTTTTGGGGGAGGGTGGATGGTATTTTGATAGCGAGCAGTTTCAGCCAGATTGTGCATATAGTAGGCAGGAAGGTATATACCCGGAAAGTTTCTGCTTCTTATTGACAACACTTGCTCGTACGGCAATTTATCGGCAAGCGCGACTCGCGCTCACTGATACACACTACGCCGACAGACAAATTGCAGCTCGTGCGCAAGTTGTACAAGCCGGATCGACCATCGTACAATTACCAGACTCCAACACAGCAAGTGGATCGACCAGCGGATGTGGTCGGCAGTACGTCCGAACGAGTACCACGGCGCAGACCGCAGACCACGTTCAATATGTCATGATCTGCTTGATCGTGCTGTGATGCATCTGCGCCAACCAGGAATGGCGTAAAAGACCTGAGTCCCCTTGCCGGACAACATGAACACCAGGACGGAGCGGTTGTTGGTTTGCAGGACAGCACAGAAGGCGCCAGCGGTGACCACAGCATACCTATGACATGAAGTCAGTCGTTTGCTACTCAACACTTAGCCTTAGAGGAGAAGAACATACCCAGACTCTTACACCCAGCCGACAACTATATCGCAAAAGCAAAGCTAGTAAATCGCTTACGGACGCACATGGCGATCTACGTCTCGGACACGTTTGCGTTGTGCGATTCGATTGAGTAAGCGATGCCGAAGGTGAAGTAGGCGACTGTAAAACCACTATCAGCATGATCGACGGCCTGAGGCCAATAGCGAACAACTCACAACTTGTCTAGTCCGCGACCATCTGTAACGCAAAACATCCTCATCGAAGCATCTTCTATGCCACTGTCGATGTCTGTGTTACCGGTTCTGCTCGTGCGAGACATTCTTCAAGCATCCTCCATAACTTGTCCACGGCGAGAGACCTTGGTATTCGCACGCCTTCTCGACCTTTTTGCAAGAGCTTTGCAACAGTCCTCCCGCATTGACTGTTTCCACCGTGAGCAGAGTCACTTGTGTCATGCAAGCCTTCGGTGACGACGTTGACTGAGAATCGCTCTCCTCCATTGTCCACAAACAGTTCTGGTGCAAAAATGGCTGCCACAGCCAATGGATCATGAATTGGCGGACCTGCAACAAGTCCGAAGACGTCGGCATACGTCTTTGCGAAGAAAGTGAGGATCTCAAAGAATAGTCTCCGGACGACTGGGGCGTGGTTGAGAGCATCTCTTGTTATACCGGCCAGCTCAAATCCGAAGTTGAAACCATACAGCATGCCTCTCTGAACATCTGAAGTCGCAAGAAATTGATGTGACAAGTCAAGAGGCACAACGGTCGTCTTCCTCGCCAGCACCTCGTTCTGAAAGATTCCTTGCGCAGATTCCGGATCCAGCCAGATGTTGAATTCTGCCCATGGAGTCCAATTTCCAATTCTTTCGCCCTCGCCCTGGACTTTGCCCATCGGAGCCTCTGTGAAACCGCCTCCAAGAGCACCACCCATGAGACTGACACCTGCTACATGCTCCGCTAGATCAGGATGCACTGCAAACAAAAGCGCCGAGTTGGTCAAAGCTCCAACCGCAACAAGCCATGCAGTCTGCCGAGGAGTCGATATCAGAGCTCGATACATTGCTTCCACGGCAGATGTATCATCTTTGATGGGGACTTCAGGCACTGGCAAACATGTTGTGCCGTCCAGTCCAGTCTCGCCATGGATGTCTACTGCGGCGTGAACAGGTCTGCAGAAAGGTTTGGCAACTCCGGCATAGACCGGCACATCTTCGCGGTTGATGGCTTTCAAGATGGCTCGGGTGTTGTAGGTGGTGTTGCTGAGTGGCGCATTGCCGTAGGTGGTAGAGACGCCTAGGAGATGAAGTCGTGGGTGGTGAGCTGCGAGGAGTAGCGCGAAGGCATCATCGTGCCCAGTGTCGCAGTCGAGCCACAGAGGTATTGGAGACAACATAGCGTGGTGTAGGTGGTCTGTATGTAAATGGTGAGTTGCGATTACAAAGTTTTGATAAGTGGTGGAGCGGGCTTCGGGCAAGTGCGCTTAGCGTGCTTGTCATTCTAGCGAGCCGTGGACGCCGCGAACGAGCTGCGTTGCAATGCTGTCGGGGTGTCTCATGAAGCAAATCAAAGTAGAACATAGAGCGCACATAGCTGTGACAAATTAGCTTGGACAGAAATCGGGTGTGCCATTCTTTCCATCACTTACCAGACTTAAGCCTAAGATCATCGACATCCAAAAAAGGATATTGTTCAAAAGCTCCCTTCTCTTGATGAATGGCAGCTGCTGGATCGCAACAATTGGTATCTGTAGCATCATTAATGCGGCACCATAGCCTCGAAACTTCCTTGTTATGCAGCCCATGATCAATTCATGCGCAAGTGCCGAGATCAGGAATGTCAACCCTGTGGCAGCTGGCTTGGACATGATCCCTCGGCTTGCTGAGTAGACATGTCGCCTGAAGAAGTGGTGTACAGGGACGTTCCACTCGCGACTGAACTCCATCCAGTCCGTACTATTCCACCAGTCATCATAGAACTGGCGATCCGCGAAGCGTGTGATCTCGGCAAAGGCGCCCAGCACGTATTCAAAGATAACCTATGACACTAGGGAGTCAGTAGATGGACAGCATTGAGGACGCAGAGCTATACAGTAATGACCAGGCTAGCAAAGTCGCTCTCAGGAGCACCCTATAGAGCTTTGCTGCAGAGTGGTCCAGACGCCTTGGAAGACAACTCGGCCGTCTTGAGAGACATTGCCAGCCCAACTACAACTGTATGCCCTCCATAAGATTTACTAACCATAAAGACCAATAGGAACGTGATCATGAAGGGAAATAGAAGTCGGCTCACAGCCTCGGCGAACATGAGCGCACCATCGATCCCGGTCCGCGAGCGGTGTAGTCGGAGCCGCGATTCGTCCAGGATTGGAATGATGAACTCCTCACTGACGACGGTCATAAGGAAGATGCAGCCAAACACTGCGAGAGTCTTGTAGAAGAGCTCGAGGTAAGAGCGCTTCGGCATGCGCGGGTACTCCAGCTCGTAGCAGAGGGTCGGGCAGAGGAGGAAATCGACGAAGTTGGCGAGTGTCAAGTTCTGAGGATATGTCACGTTGCCCATTGGAGAGGTAACTTCTTTTGCCAGGTCTTCGCGGAGTTGGAGGACAGGTGATAGTCCTGGCTCTTCTTCATGCTCGTCGTCGTCTACTGAAGAAGCTTCTGACAGGCGGAACGATGCCGAAGGGTAATGCACTGCTGCATTGAGAGGTGTGGTAGGACCGATGGGCATGTCGAGCTGCTGCAGACGGTTCAGAGTGTCGGACAAGTGGCCATTGTAGAAGGCGTATGAGTGCATCTTCATGAACAGCACCAGGGTGTGCAGCGTGAAGAAGACCTGAGCTGTCCAGGTCCAGTCTCTCAGGAACGGCCAGCCAATCCAGAACCACAGCCAGGCTGCTTGGTACAGACTCTGAATGACAATTCCTCCTGTCTTCCAATGCAACAGACCCTTGCTCTTCACAAACAGCAAATGCAGCGGTAGGCTCACTGCTGTGCTGCTACACATCAACAAGTCGCTGTAGCCTAGCTCCACCAGGTCTTTAGTGAACAGCGGCCATTGCCTGAAGTTGAGTAGAGTGCCAGTCTCTCGCACGTTGCGTAGCATCTGTGTGATGACCATGATTGCAAGGCCAATCCAAAAGAGGATAAAGAAGCCTCTGAAGTTGGCATAGCTGGACTGCGGATCGAAGTACGAGAGGCGCTCTTGGTAGTCGACCGTGGGGAATATGCGTCTTCTCGTTGCTCGTCGGTTCGCTCGTCTCGCGGCGGAGGTGGCCTTGACTGAAGGAGGCGCATCGTCGGGCGGTGCTGGGGTATTGCGCTCGCTGATGATGCCTGACGCCGCTGCTGCTCGCTGGGCGTCTGCACTAAGTTCGTGCTTGAAGGCTCTGGCGATCTGAGGGTTGAGCTTGCGTGCTCGCATGGGAGATGGGTGGTGGAGGTCGTTACTGTAGCCATGTCCGTTGGCACCGTTCGTTTTGGGGCTGCCGTCAGACATGGTCGAGGTTGGATGTCGTGCTATTTCAGTCTGTAGCTCGAATGGGAAAGTGTTGCAGCGTTGGAGTGTATGTACGCGATCCCAGCCGCTAGAACAACAGAAGAGGAATTGGTTCAAGGCATGATGTGATGGCAGATGACCACCACTTGCCCGAATCTCTCTGATCACCACCTCCAAAGACAACCACAGACTGGAGCCAGCATCGGATCAGAGAGCAAGCTTGTCGCGTATTGATCATGACATCAACCTCCGAGGATGCCGCGGGGTGTTGATACTGAGGCATCGACTTCAAGCTGCAGACTCCGTCCGCTGACAAGCCCCTGTAAATTAATCTCACCTTCTACCGCATCTGAAGACCACACGTGATGCCGCGAGAAGAAGCACGCGGCACTCCAGAGGATCATGCTGTGCAAAGCCCACCAGATGGCGCAGCTCACCCTCTCCGCCTCCACCAACAGCTGCAGGCTTGCATACACATCATCGAAGACTTCGAACACAACCAATCTAGACGACTTGGATCTGCACTACCCCCCGGTATGGACGCAATGAGCGAACACTCTATGGCGCTGTCTATCGAGACTGAAGCTAGCGTTTGTTCAAAGGGGCCCGGTACTCCTTGCAAATTTTGTTCAGGTCGAGGCAATACTGACCTCCAATCTGCTTGAGCATCGCAAGGGTGAACGCCACATCATCCGTCGTGGCAGCTGGGTCGCCTTACCATTGCTGACTGATACCGTTTGGGTATGCTGCGAGCATGTGCGCATTGATTGTGCTGTCGGAGAACTTTGAAAAGTCTCTCTTGGGTTGCGCCTAATTGGCCTCGTCCGTGGAAGGAGAAGATCAGGCCGTGAGGGTCATCTTTGGAGTAGGATTCGGGGAGGTGGAGGAGGTATGTTCGTTTCAATCCATCGGTTGTAGTTAGGGAGATGTTATCACCGGACCCGAAGCCTCCTGTCTTTGTTCCTGCTGGTAGTGCTTTGCCGCAGCCAAGACTTCTCGTTACTGCCTGTGCTGAGGCGATGAGCGTGCATACTGCCAGGATGATTGTTCTTTAGAGCCCCGTCATTTTGAGCTTCTGTTGTACTATAAGGAAATGTAGCATCCTGAAGACCGCTCCGCATGTCAGAGTCGTCATACTGAAGACAAAGGACACGAAACTAGCATTCATGCTCAGGTCCGCATCTCGACCGCCTATAGAAGACAACGATCTGCGGCTCCCCCACCTGGTGGCTGTGAGAGGATATATTGAAGGTCAAGACATGTTGCACGGTGGCGTATGTATCGATCAGATTGACATCCAGCGAGAAGATCATGGGAGGCCAGTCCACGCCTAGTCCTTAACTGAAATCGATGCCTTCACCAACACGTCAGACATGGTTTGCATGAACTCGTCCTCAGCGCTCAGCCATGGTGAGTGATCACAATCAAGATTGTACTTGGTGAAGTCCTTCAGACCAGCTGCTTTCAATCGCTCGATGAACCTTGCAACATCCGGGTCCAGCAAGAGAGCTTGATCTCGATCGCATGCGAGGTAGCTAAGTCAACTTCGTCAGCAGTCTGTGATATTGAGCAGACAAGGATTGTCATACGTCACGGGGATGTCGTAGTCGGCCCAGCCTCTGTACTTGGTTTTTGTTGCAAACGACTCTGCTGCTTGTGGCTTCATCTGGCTGATCGCCCTCCGCGCCACGTTCCGCGGAGTTGTGGCGTAGAACTTGTTATACGGCTCGAGGTGATGCAGAAGCCCGTTTTCGACGTCAAGTGCATGAGGAGTTAAACCGGCGTCCGTCACACTCATGCTCTTCTCGAGGATAATTGCAGCGACATAGAAGAGATGCAGCACCCGAGGCTCGCCCGCTTCGCCTTTGGCCTCTCCGCAGAGCTCAGCAACCGCTTCGGATCCGTACACGCCTCCATAGCTGTGCATTACCACCACAACGTTTTTGCCGGCGTCTGTGAAAGACTTGATAGCTTTCTTTGCAATGCCAACGTCCGTCTCGAAGACATTGCTGACTGCAGTGTCTGCTGCGGAGGCCGTGGCTGGCGCATTCACCTCGTATCCTTGTCCTCGGAGCTTCTCGACGACAGTGTTGTAGTGCGATGGCTGATGCCATGCGCCGTGAAGCCAGATGATGGCGGGTTTATTAGAGGACATGTTGGTAGTCTAGATCTGGGAGGAAAGCAGTAATTGTCCTCGTAGATGGCATGGCCTGCTTTTGTTGCATGTCTAGCACTGCTGGAGAGGCTGAAAGCTGATGAAGACTAGAGGCACCGACTCCACACGATGGATATCTGTGCCGCTGTTCCATCCTGCTAGCTGCTGAACTAGAACATCTTGGCAAGGGTGCGGAATGTGTTCTCTGCACACAGTCGCACGTCGGTTAGGGTCTGGCAATTCGGGGCCAGCGGAAGATGCTAAGAGCACATGGTGAGAGGGCAAGAACATGGACAAGACTGAGGGTTTTTCGTATGCACAGCAGTGAATGTGCAGTCCTAGTTCCCACTACGCAAGTCCTGGCCTACGATTATCTTGCGAACCTCATTGGAGGCGCAGCTGCCGTGCCAGAAGAGTTGTTGAACACTGGCATTGGGACTATGTCTGTGAGACTGCACGGGCCGCCTGATTGAGACCAAGGTAAAGACAGAAGTTCGCCGGCGAACGCTCGCGCCGTCAGAGCAGTCAGCATCTCCTGGAGATCTGCGAATGGTACATGTAGCCCTTCGTCTTGTCGCATCATAGATAACACCGCAAAGTCCTTGACAACGAGATGCTCTTTTCACCGCTAGCAAGCGCGTGTTGTCGCATCAGACCATACCATCGTCGAGCGTCTTCCAAGCCGGTGCGTTCAGTTGGATCCGTGGTCTGGTAACGCAGGCAGTGCGATGCGTCGCAGACTCGACCGATCGAGATATGACTCGGCATGTATTGTTGATGTCGACGTGATGTGGTTGTTTCGATTCTCTCCAACCAGCACCACCACCACCAATTGCCGAAGCATGATCCTTCCAGGTTGCACAACATCCCGGCCCAGTCGCGTATCCTACATCCTTACCGCCCAAACCCGAGGGCCGTACAATCTGCCGCGTCGACACAAACACGATCGAATACATGTAAAGTGAGGCCACGTCCAGGATCTGATCAGAGGTAGGAGCATCATACGTTTCTGTCTGGTTCGCACGGCACGGTCTCTTCTCTCTCCTCCTCGTCGTCATCACCAGAACATCCCCCGCATTGTATCCAGACAGGAGGAGAACAAGCATGGCCATGGGTAAGCTCACCTGGACTGTCATACGAGATAGGCACCGCGACATTGACGATACGCAGCCGCTGGAGCTGTCATAGCAGGCGCGAGTGCTGCCGCCGCCGCCTATTTAGACGCGAAGTACCACCTATCGAAGGACATCGCAACGATACGTGAGCAGGAACGAGTCGCCAAACATGGCCAGCAGCTGGCAAAAGAGAACAAGCTCTCGTTATGGTATCAGTTCGAAAGTAGAGTACAGGAGCGATCAGACCAGCCATGCATATGGTATCGACAACAACCCACCGATCCTGTAACGCGACATACATGGACCCAAGCGTATCAACAAGTTAACAAACTCGCCCACTTCCTCCTCGAGAATGGTGTTCGCCCGGGCGAGCTCATGGCGACGTATATGCAGAATTGCCCCGAGTTCATGTTCACACTACTGGGCAGCTGGGCCATTGGAAGCGCGCCAGCCATGGTCAACTCCAATCTGAGCGGGGAGGCGCTTATGCATTCATTGAACATCTCAGGAGCGAAGCTGTTACTAGTAGACGAGGATCAAGCAAACCAGGAACGCATACAAGCTGTCAAGAGCAAGGTGGAAGAGCTCGGCATGCGGATCATCGTGCTTGACGCAGCAACCAAAGCCAACATCCAGACAATGTCGGCTGAAAGACTGAGCGACGAGTATCGACAAGGTGTCACATTTGACTTCCCAATCTTTCTCTTCTACACGAGTGGCACAACAGGATACCCAAAGGCTTGCGCGTTCCACACCGGTCGAGCGCTGGTGCTGGGTGAGCCTCGACTTCGATCAACAGGCTTGAAGCCCGGCGACGTGTGGTACGACTGCATGCCATTATACCATGGCACCGGAGGAACGACCGCGATAGGATGCATGATCACGGGTGTTACACTGGCTATCGGTCGCAGGTTCAGCGTGCGCAACTTCTGGAGGGACATCCACGACTCTGGCGCCAATGCTTTCGTGTATGTCGGAGAGACGGCAAGATACTTACTCGCTGCACCCCCGTCACCACTGGACAAAGGCCACAAAGTAAGATCGATGTACGGCAATGGTCTGCGACCTGACATATGGCAGAAATTCCAGGATCGATTCGACGTTCCAGTGGTCAACGAGTTCTTCAACTCAACAGAGGGTGTCCTAACATTACTGAACGTCTGTCGAGGTCCCTTCCACGTCGCGCATGTCGGGCATCACGGCGCATTGATGCGACGCAGATTCCACAACATCTTGGTACCTGTCCAGATCGACTTCGAGAAAGGAGACACAATCTGGCGAGATCCCAAAACGGGCTTCGCAAGACGTAAACCCTACGAAGAAGGCGGTGAGATTCTAGTCGCATGCCAGACGGAGAAGGACTTTGTCGGCTACTGGAACAACCCAGACGCAACACAAAGGCGCTTCGAACGGGACGTCTTCAAGAAGGGCGACCTGTTCTATCGAACAGGTGACGCACTCCGCCGCGACCGAGACGGTCGCTGGTATTTCATGGACCGTTTGGGCGACACCTTCCGCTGGAAAGCAGAAAACGTCAGCACAGCCGAAGTTGCAGAAGTCCTAGGCCGATTTCAAGGAATCGTCGAAGCGAACGTCTACGGCACTGAAATACCAAACCACGACGGACGAGCAGGCTGCGCAGCACTCTACATCCGGCCGGGAGACAGAGAGACCTTCGACTATGCAAGTCTTGCAAAGCACGCACAGAAGGGACTACCTAAGTACGCAGTGCCTGTGTTTCTTAGGATCATCAATAGTCCCACGCCGATGCATAACAACAAACAGAACAAAGTACCACTGAGGAAGGAAGGGATCGACCCAGAGAAGATCACGAACGGCGAGGCTGGGAAGGAAGACGTGATCTTTTGGCTCAAGCCCGGTGCTGATCGATACTCGCAATTTGCCGAGAATGATTGGAATGCTATTGTTGGTGGGAAGGTGCGGTTGTAAAATGGAATCAATCTACATGTTCCTCCGCTTCAACAAGCAATGATGATAAGACACTGTGAGTGTGAATGCAACCGGCAACACTATCGACTACCGGACCCCACTGTCGCCTCAACCGCACCCAATGGTTCGTTGTCACAGCGGGAAAGCTGGTTCACACACCACAAAATTGGCCCCAACGCCACGTGCAGGATCCCCTGTGTTGAGAGAAAAAAAGCTCTCGTAGGAGGGAGATTCAGTCTTTCCGCTTGCGGGAACCTTTCAGCTGCAGAGCAGCTTCAATATCACAACTTGGGTTTTTTGGACTGTGACGGTTTGATACATAGCGGGGAGCGGGAAGGCGGGATTTGCGCTAGAATCTCACTGGCGGCAGGTACTTGCTGAGATAGAGTGTGTATCTTGATGTTGCTTTTTTGCGACCCTTTTGAAAGTTCAATGCTTGCTCGCTCGTGATGCTGGGATGTGGTGCGTGGGAGCAGGGATGGGGTTCAGGTGGTCTCGGCGGCAAGGATGAGATGGTCGAGGCGGGTTTGCACTGGAGAGACGTGACACCGAGTTGGTTCGTGTTATGCTTGACTGTTCATTCTTTCAAAACGCCGCTTTCTATGGTATCTCGTCCGTCCTCTATCAACAGCAATCAAGGACTGTAGTAGTAAACATGTCCACTTTCTGTATCGCTTCGTAAGTATACAAGTTCTCCTCATGCGCCTCATGTCCCACCCCAAGAACTCCTCCAAGCTAATGCAAAAGTCATAAAGCGAAAGGCCAGATGTTAGATCTAGATCTAACAGCCATTGTAGCCCTGCTGCTGCCACATCTTCACGCTCTTGACCTTCATCTCGCCGTTCTTGTCCCATGTGGGGTACCACTGGTTACGTGCATTCCAGAAGTCCCGCTTAGCGGTGCTGGACGCATCGACCCAAGGCTTGCTGGCTACACCGTCCTGGAACCAGCCGTTGGTGGCACCGACGGCGACGTTGAGGATGAGGTAGAAGCTTTGGTCGAAAGGAGTGCTGTCGCGGCCAGTCTGTGACCATGGATCAACGAGACGGGTACCGTTGCTGCTGGAGCTGGGGAAGTTGCCCTTTTGCCAGAATGGCTCGTTGAAGTCGGTGTAGAGGACTTGGAGGAGGCGGGTGTCGATGTAGGTGAAGATGTACTTCTCGGTCCATTCCATGCCGTAGACGTGGAAACCGGCGGCGTAGGTGGTGTGCAGAGCCTTGCGCTTGACGTTGTTGCGCCACCAGGCGTCGTCGTCAGGATCGGGTCCCCAGTGAAGTGCAGAGGAAACGACATCGTTGCCGCCCATTGGGTATGTGTAGTTGTTTCCGCGCGACTCCATGATGTCAATCTCACCGGACGCTGGCCATGGCCCGTAAGTGTTGTTGACTGGCAGGAGCCAAATAGCTGGCCAGAGCCAGTCACCTGCAGGAATTTGTGCCTCGACCTCAACGCGACCGTATTGAATCCTCGCACCTGATTTGGTGCTGAGACGGGCAGACTTGACGGGGTTGACGATTGTGCCGTTGGTGGTGTTGGTCACTGCGACGCAGTTGGACCAAATGTCGGAAGAGCAAATGCCGTCCGCGGTGAGGTTGATAACATTGTTCGATTCGATGAGCTTTGCGTCTTGAAGAGTCGGCTTGATGTAGAGCATGCCATCTTGTATGAATGCGTTCTCATCTGTGGTGGTAGTTTGCTCAAACTGTCCGTTTCTGCGAGGGTTTTGTTAGCGATTGGGCGTGGGACGCATCTTCCGGATGGACGATCACTTACCCAAATCCACCAACTTCAGCCTCCTTCGTCCAGATCTTGGGATCAAGGCCATTCGAGAAATCCGTGTCCAGCACTGGGCAGTATGTGTGGTTGTTCGACACCTTTTGTAGTCCTTCATAGATGACGAAGCCGGCAAGTCCGATACCAATGATCATGCCGAGGATTGGCAAGATCCACACCCACTTCTCCTTTGGATCCTTCTTCTCGAGCCATGGCTTCTCGACCTCGCCCTTGTTGATGCGTCGTGAATGGAAGTACCTTGGCGGAGGTGCTTGGTGGACTCCAGTCGACGAGCCCATTGCAGATGCTGGCGTCGAGCCATAGGGCGACTGAAATGGATTGGACGGGACAGGCGCGATCTCTTCACTTGGATCGCTATCCGGTGTGCCTGACCTTGTGTGAGTGGCCGTTGTGGTGGCCGTGCCGTGACGGAAGCTCATGTTGTGTTGACGGCTGCCTTAGCAGCGACGAGTGTCGATGTGCTGGGAACAAGGTCTGTTCAATATTGTCGAGGAGACACAACAGGCTGCACCAGAACAAGGGATCACCAAGAGCAATGTCAAGAGAGGGCGGGCTAGGAAAGATGGGATGCTCTCGCATGACAAGATCGGAGCTCGTAATAAGAATACCGACCAGTGCCCTAGAATTAGCAATAGACCGTCAACGCTCCAGGCTCGTGGATGTTTGACTTCTGATGGAGTGCCATTAGATCATCATCAAGTGGGCTCAATCGCAAAGCCCGGCAGGGCAGCGGAATTGTTGGCATTGAGACAAGCGCCAGACAGCAGTCGACAGTAGCGCTCGAAGCGTCTGCATTTTGGAATCCAGCAGCAGATTATATGGTTGAGACTGGTGCTAGTCATGCAAGAGTCGGATCGATCGTTTCCAGATGCAGACGCGCTAAAAGGCATGACTTCTGGATTGGGTCGAGATGAGTAAGGTTGCGGGCTGGAAACGGTCAGCGTGAACGGTGAAGGTCAGTTGCAGGTTATTCTGCTAGTAAGCTACTTCTCATTTGGTAGCCGTACCACACGCCCCCGTGTTGCTTGGATCTCGGAGGCGAGTTGTCGCGGGTACCTACAGCAGCCCTGGCTCCGTGGGCCGTCCTGGAGATGCTCGTACCTCGCACGTATACCATCGGGAAAGACACTGCGACGTGCCGTCTTGCCACACTAACGTGCATCCTGACCGGGGAAAGGAAGCCTCCGCCAAGCCATCTCTGAGCAACGGCAGTGGCAGTGGCAGGCGAGTGGACATGGGAGGCTTGACAAACCACTTCCACGTTTCCCTCGACCAAGTCCCGCTCTATAGTCACCAAATAAGCTGACAAGAAGGCGACGCTTGCGACGATACTACCCTCGTACGGTGCGGTGCACTACTCGGCGCAGTAGCACCACGCGACATCCAACGCCGCCGCGGAAGAAGCTGCCAAGACACGGATCAGAGGCGCGATGAGTACAACATCCTTGCCAAACAGTAGACGATGGTGAAGCGCTAGCAGATGTACGCAACCGCAAGGTTGGACCGAAGGGACTCGTACCACAGGTACTAACCCCGGGTCAGCACTTTTCTTCCTCACACCTCCCTCCTCAGCCACCTTCTTCAATCTTGGATTGCTTGCCTGGAAAACGGCCTCATCGCCAGCTCTGATGCAGGCCGCATGACGGGCGCGAGCTTACCGCTCAGACAGGCAGGTCCGCGCTGCTTCTCCGTCTGCTTGAGGGAGAGGTTCCTGGGCTCTGCCCGTTATGGTGAATGTGGCTTGCTTCTAGCGGCCCACCTTCGGCCAGCGGCAGGTGGATGAGCCCAGCACTGTGTTAGAATCATAGGTTCTTCACACCGCGAGACACGTTGCAGCATGTTGGCGCATCGCGCTCGTGCAGTCCCGCGAGATGTATGACGACAGGCACCGCTCGTGCACACAAAGAGGTCCTGACCACGTTCTGCACGGGCCAACAGAGCATCTGGATCTGGCCTCCTCTGCAACACTTTGGCAGTGATCCGAGACCCGGACGATGCGCTGGCTACACCGGACGTATTCGTGTTCTGCGGCGGCAGCAGGCCCATCGAGCATCCCGCCCACTGTCTGCAGCTGGCCGAACTGGGCTCTCTACCACATAGAGAAACACCGCTGTTGCGGTTGACCTGCCGGCTCCCGAGTTTGCTTATGCGGCGGACCGAGACACGGCCGCATTCTTGGAAGCTCGAGCACGCTCCTGCTCGCTCTCGTTGGAACCGCCGAAAGACTCTCGTGGGACAGCCAAAGATGCTAGCAAACCTAGCCCAACGCCACCTTAGAGGCTTTCACGCTGTTCCATGGCTCAGGATACCTCCCGTACGAAATTTGCATGCCGGTCTCCAGCATGACGGATAAACCCGACTCATATGTGAGACCGGAACCAGTATATCTGCGAGTTCTGGCCAGCTTTGCTGCAAGCATATCCTCGCCACCTCGGAAGGTCGCCTCAAACAGTCGCAATGTATTCTGAGGCTTCAATGTCCTAAGCCTGTCACCCGTCAGATCGGCCAGAGACAACCGGTTGTGGTATTGCTTGTCGAGCAGGATTCGCAGGAGGAATCATCAAGCCAGGTGCGTACGTGGTCGCTGAGGACAATCTCGACGCCACCAAGACCACCGGCAGATTGAGGTGCGCATTGACCGGCCTCGTCGCATGCAGCCATACCAGATTCGTCCGAGAGATAACACCAAAGCGACTTTCGCGAACTCAAAGATATTCGAGAAGCACTGTGCAGCCTCAAACAGCCACGATAGCTCAGTGCTGGATCGCTATGCGCGATGACTGTCGCTTGTAGGTAGGAAGGGCGATCGTCCTTCGACCGATTCCATATCTCCCATGCTTGATCATACAACGTTGGTGACATAGTTACGATAGCCGAGCCTACCTGCATCAATAGGAACCACAAACGTGATCCACGACATACTGGCATCACAAGAAAGCTGGAACACAAATTTATTTTCGAGTCAATTCTCGAGGACTTGGATCGCGCCGCGCCCGCTTGTACTCGACTCCTCCTTCCAGGTAAAGCAGTCGATGCGGTCTTGAGTTACCGCCGAGTCGGTGCTGAGCAAATGGCCGCTGCCATCGCGGCCATGACATTGGTGTCTTCGAACGCGCATACCCTTGCTATCGAAGTTCCTCCTGTCAGTGTCCATGCTGAGCGTACTCTGATGGCGACTGCAAGTCTTTTCCATTCGCTTGAGCCACTCATGCCACTAGTTGTCCTTTATTCTTCAAAAGCATACGTAGCAGCCCGCAACAAACAAGCAAATAGCAAGCATGAGGAAGCGAGATACAAGTAGCACTCGATGCGCCGTGCTTGGTGAAGGGAGTCTGCTTCCTTAGACATTTGGACCCTCCTTCACATGCTCAAAATTGCATATCCTGACATGCACCAGTCCCAAGTCTGCTCGAGACGGAAGCAGGGACAGTAGACGAGGTATAGTGGAGGCACTGCCTGGGAGGTGAATGCAGCTGTTGACATGTGCCAGGATCGTGCTGCCAGTACCACTTCGGCCGCGCTTAGCCTTCGGGTTCCTCCACTTGAAGGCGCCACTCCTTTCTTCTCTTTACTCCTATACCACATGGCAAATTGTCAAATTCGCCACCTCTCCCGCAACCACCGCCCAAGAGGGCATTCCAATGAACGAACCCTACTACAACGACAGCTCCCATGGCGAGGTCCCTGACAAGGCCCAGAGCTTTGTGCGCGCCAATTGCCGCTTGCCTAAATTGGTCTTCAACCAAAACCAAACAGACGGCAGCATATTCAGCCGCGCACTGCACCGCGATGCCGTGAAGCTGCATCACGTCAACGCTTACCACGAGGAGGCGAAGCAGCAATAGAATAAGCAGGAGGCAGCCAAGAAGCAGCGTAACGTGGCTGCTCAGAGCGACCTCAAGAATCTGAAAGTACATGCAGTCCGGCGCCAATCGTCTTGCCACTAGAGGAGCTGAATCGACACCAGACCGGGCGTGCCATGCTTACGATGGGAGCGATCAAGCCAGAGGGAGGAGAGATCGTCACGCTGGAAGAGGACGAGATTCAAGGAAGCGAAGCGCGCGACTTACAATTCGAGCGCTCAGCAGGGCAAGGTGAAGCGGACTTCGGCGGATAAGACTCTGTCTGCTGTGACTGGAGGTCTGCCGTGAGTAACAAATACAGAGCATAAGCATGAGATGGAGACATGAGGAAACACTCAACGTGACCAATATTGGAACCTAGTTCGTGCTACATAGCAAGACACGGACCAGTAAATCATGGTCATCAACTTCAGCTTCGTAAATTTGGGTCCAACTCTTCCGTTCTCCCTCTAGTAGAAGCAGCTCCACTGAGATACCCTGACTTTCAAGATTAGTGACC
The DNA here is from genome assembly GCA_002116355.1 of Dothistroma pini CBS 116487. NCBI lineage: Eukaryota > Fungi > Ascomycota > Dothideomycetes > Mycosphaerellales > Mycosphaerellaceae > Dothistroma > Dothistroma pini. The sequence goes on from KZ108234.1 coordinate 81,478, forward strand.
ATCACTCACGGCTTCCCTGCGCCACAAAGTTGGTTTGTGAAGCTGATTCATGGTCCGAGGAGAGCAAACATCGTGGCGGCATTGGAGCGCCGTTGGTCATTGTCTTCAATCACAAGACTGTTCTCACCCATCACTTTTAATCTCGATGTTGTATATACACTGGCTAATGGCTCCATATCATTGTCTGCATTGCACCGAGCTGGTAGGTGAACGTAAGACTGTGTCACATGCCGCAGTTTGCCCGGCATCTACGCTAGCGACGCAACGAGGAAGCCGCCCTTTAAAGGCCGGTGACTCTGCATAGAAGCTCAAATTTGACGCTGTCAAAATCGCGACTCCGACAACACAAGACACTACCAGTATGGAGCGACGCACCAACGCCCCAAGCAAGACGCGCCAGACTCCCGACTGGGTCCATGAGATGCCGTGCAGAGACAACAGCCACATCCACGAGAATGCCACCTTTGGATCCGCCGCCCGCACCATCTGCCGCCTGCCGAAGGATTTCGTAGAGCGCAAAGTCAACAGCATCTACAGGGATGCGCCGCAGCATCGCGAGACTGTTACAGCTGAGATGGGGCCTGCGTGAACCTCGCTGCCAAGGGCGTGGGTCGACAGCACGAGCAGCGCAAGCTCGAAGTGGCGAAGCTGGAAAAGTCTCAGTCAGCGCATGCAAGACTCCGAACTTCAACTTCGAACTTCTCCTTTCTTCCGCTTGGAACATCCAACGCGCTTAGCAGTTTTCCAACCAATACAACAGCAGACTCCTGGCCACGAAACCACAACTACGATCATAAACGCGATGTCGTCAAGCTACTCTCTTCCAGGCTTCAAGACCAACCCAGCCTGAATCAGCAACGAGCTGTGTGGCGACTCAAACCACTATCATCTGCCAGAAGATGCACAGAGCTTCGTCTGTCGCGGCTATATGTTGCCGCAGAAGTATGTCAACCGCTTTATCAACGGCGCGTTCAATCACCAGCTTGAGCACCGTTGCGGCCGCCCCAGCATGAATGAACATCGTAGCATTGCGTATATGGCAGTCGCGCAAGGACGACTCCTTCAACCGGCAGGTCACCAAGGACAAGGCCGCTGAGGAGCGGGTCGCTGAGGAGGTCGTGGAGCAGGAGAGCAGTAAGGAGAAGGTGGCCGACGAAGAGGTGATCAAGCCGGAGGTTGCTGAGCAGGAGGTCGCTAGCGCAGAGATCACCAAGAACACCGCCGAGAAGTCGAATGCCACTGCTAGCGAGGAGACTGAGGGCGCTCAGGCCAAGGACTTCAGCGTGATGGCGATGTTCGTGTCTTGTCGAGAAGGTGAGCCAGCACCGCGCGAAGCGACGCAATCAAATCAAGCTAACACTTCCCAGGTCGAGGAGGATGCCCACCCTGCAGGTACGCAGGCCAAGGTCCGGGGGGAAGGCTTCGTCGTGATTGAGCGGCGCGCGAAGACCGACGACATTGAGGAGTACGACCTGATAGACGGTGACGGTCCATCTGAAGAGATGAAGGCCCCCAAGCAGACCAAAGGCTTCTTGGCCAAGGTCTGCAGCGCGGTGACCATGGGGCTGCTCTGAGCACTTTACAAAGGTGAACTTTACTCCAAGAAGAGCACTGCCGACGCTTCTTGATGTTGCTCCAACTACTGATATGCATGCGCATGGAGTGGCTGGGACACTGGCGTTTGCTCTGCTCCAGCAACTGATCGAAGATGTTCTGCTAGAAATGTCAATGAGGTAGCAGCGCGCACCTTCGTGGCTCTGGTTGTGTAGATCCTATTGGATGCCGCGTTCGCATATCGATCGAAATTGAAGTGCGATGGTATCGTGATCGCTCGGTGCAAAGCTCTGTGCCAAGATTGGTGCAAGCTGCAGTCAGATACACTCGTAAAAGCGTCTTGTTGGCCGTGGTACTGGCCTGCGTAGCTCGACCACATGCTCTCCCGTATATCTGACATATCGTTGAGACATCATGTTGTGAGAAGGCCGGTTGTGCTGGCAGCCTGGTCACATTCACTCCATCGAATCCTTCTTCATCATTGTCCGTCCACAGGGTGAACCGCTTACCTTCGGCCGTGCGCACTCTTGACATTCACGTGCGCATCATCAATGCGTTCGCCTCAACTCACACGCTCAACCTCAAACTTCTCCTTCCCATAAAACCTCGTACGCACAACCTAACTTCTCACAACGACCACCCATAATGTCACCATCCATCGACATCAACGTCGTCCCTTGTGGCGACGTCTCGCACAATGCCGTCACCTCCAACATTGACCTCGAGATGGGCATCCGCGCAAAATGCAAGATCCCCAAAACCGGCAAGCAAGTCAACCATGGCCGCTATTGGACCCTTCAGACCGCGCACCAGATCGGCGCCGCCGAGCCAGGATCTCTCAACGCATTTCATCAGGCTGCCGTGGACGCCTGGCAGAAGGGTCTGTACCCCAGGGCCACGGGTGTGAAGGGAAACTTCGGAGTGATGAGTGTCAAGGTAAGTCCCTCGAGTCGACTCGGGTCGAACCAAAAGGATTGTGGCTGATGTATAATGTAGGACAGCAGCGACTTTATCGATTGGGAGATTGTGGAGAAGAAGGATGCCGATGAGGATCACGAGGTCAAGTCCACTAGCGGTAAGCATGTCCACTGCTTTCAGACTGGACTTCAGTAGAGGGCGATGGCAGTTGCAGCAGAACGCGAGACGAATCGAGTGGAATGACCACAACGACGAGCACAGCAGTTGCAGCAGAGCGCGATACGGATCGAAACGACGGATACAGCATCGGCGACGGGGCGACCACTTGCGCGATGGCAACCAAAAGCGTGATACACGAGATCGATCAGCGAATGTTTCTTGAGCGAGGGAGTGGGCTCAACATACATAAAGGTGCAGCGCAATAGAGCTTGGGTGGCTTTCGATGAGGATTCGCTATGCAGTACAATGCACAAAAGCAGGTTATATGCGCTGCTGATTTTCTCACGAACGGATACCATGTCCGTGGCCGTACGTGGTATGACTAGAATACGGTGGCTGCCCAGAGGGATGAGCTGTAACATGAGCCCGAGAAGAGTGCGAAGAAACATCGACATACCTTGGCGTGACGCCCTTGATCATGCCCGTAATGATGCCTTTGCTGGACTTGGCCACTCACCTCACTGATCCCTCGGCCCTCGGTCTTTGAAGAACCCGCCAATAGCACATAAGGCACACACGACAAGACGACAAGAGAGCGGTAAAGGCTGCTGGCGGGTTCTTGGAATCGTGATGCTGGGGATTGTGGCCACCCTTAGTATCAGAAGGCGAAGTGAGCACCAGCTCGACAGCGGTATTGTGAGCTGTGCACAATGCAACCATTGTCACGTTGATCGGCACCTTGCATAACATCCAGAACAAGTTCTTGTTGTGATTTGGTTCACAGCCCTCGTGTTGACGGGTGACTGCTTGTTGCAGATGTCAGAACGAGGTCGCTGCACCTGGCCGCCCCTCGCGTCGTACTTATGCACCCCAAGACAGCCTGTCCGACCAACTCCCACAGTGGATCGCACAGAAGCTGAGATACTGCAATAGGGTGATCGCTTCCTGAGACTGCTCTCGTTATCGACGCGAAATATCAAACGTCGCGCCTCCAGCTCCTGCGAAGTGCTGTGCAATTAAGCTGCACGTTGTGGCCTTGTTCGATGTCCTTTGCGCGTAGAGTTGCAACATCAGACGGCGCAGTCTCTTGGAAATGAGCATCCTTAGCTTTCATGAGGCCCACTGTGTCCTGCACGAAAAAGAGTTTTGTATCACCAACGACTCAACCTCCTGCGTGATCGTGCTACTGTACTATGCCAGAGAAGAACAATCCACCACGGCACGTAGGATGAGATGTTGTTGCTGCGACGACGCCATTCAAACAGGTCATTCGCCGGCTGTTGTCATCATGGCGCCGTATAAAGATTGCTGCGTTCATGAGCAGATCATGCTCCGTCAACCCTCATCCATCACAAACTGTACGTCCGACGATCAATACTCTCCTTTGCTTCACCAGTGTACAGTCCGCTGGCTCCAGAAACACCAAATCGAAGCAAACAATTTTTGCAGAACATCAAGCATCCTCTAACCAAGCTTTCCGGGTGTTCCAGGTCAAGAGGTATCGAAACCTGCATTGTGAGTGCTCGAGAGCAGAATCGTCATTCGGTCAAAGACTGACCCGGCCATCGACATAAAGTGAGCTCAATCGCCAGGAGAATCTCGTTCTCCCCAAGCACTTTCTTACCGCAAAGTCATGACAAGCGACTGCCAATATACATACCGATCATGCATACCACAGTAGCACTTTTGTCCCTAATCGCCACAGTACTCGCAGCGCCAGCAGCAATGCCCAACCACAAGAAAGAGCATTTTCAGATCAATGTGACGCCAGTGCCCTCTGCTTTCACAGCCGGCATCCAAGTACGCCAAGTAGAAAGCCAGTGCAAGCCGGACCTCTGTACGCCTCTTTGGCAGTCGTGTGTGGTCGATTGCAGCTCATTGACCGGCCCAGAATGGTATGAGAAAGTCTTGTGGGTAACATTTCAAGCTAACAAAATCCAGTTTCGGTGCGCAGACGGCTCCCAGCTGTGGGGGATGTGAAATCAGTATCGCAGGATGTGATTGAGAAGAGTCGAAATAGTGGAGTCGGGCGGGATGGAGAAGAGGACGCGATATGAAGACATCGTAGTGAATGATACCATGTAATATGGCGAATTTGATCTGTCCAACGATGTCTTGTGTGTTGTGTTGTTCGTGATGTTGTCGACGCGTGAAAGGGAAAGCGTGTGTGACTCGTGATCTCGGACCTCCTAAGCCACACGGAAAGAGCCGCCTCGTGTGTAAAACGGCCTTGGCACACTGAAATTGGCTTCAATGCGAACTTTTGAAGCAACGACCTTAACCTTCCGACCAGGCTCGCTGTACTTCATTTCCTCGCGTTCACCATCAAGTCCAGGCAAAATTCGCCCAGCATGTCTCAGCAAGCACTCAACAAGATCGCGCCCAACTCGCCATCGCGGGCCAAGCCAAATGAGATCGAGACCAACATTGCGACTGCTCTGTACGAGCTCGAGACCAACATCCCAGACATGAAGGCTGCCCTCAGGCCCCTTCAGTTCGTCTCTGCCCGTGAGGTAAGCTGATTACTGTAGAGAGGAGAGAAAAGAGAAGGAGAAGAGAAAGTTCAGCACATCGGCACCGCCACTGGTTGCACAAGAGATGGCACACGATACACGGACATGATACCTCGATCGATATGCACATACAAACGAAGAGGCGGTGGGCACTGGGCAGCTTTGCGCTGACACCAGGATTCTTCTAGATCGAGGTCGGCCACGGTCGCAAGGCAATCGTCATCTTCGTCCCGGTTCCTCTCCTCCAGGGCTGGCACCGCTCCCAGCAGCGGTAAGTACATGGCATCCGCATTTTATGCCATTTCATCTCTAACATCCCATCCAGCTTGACGCGTGAGCTCGAGAAGAAATTCTCCGGCCGCCACGTGCTCATCGTTGCCTCTCGCCGCATTCTTCCACGCCCAAAGCGCAGCAACCGCAGCCGCACTTCGCAGACCCAGAAGCGTCCACGCAGCCGAACCCTCACCGCTGTCCACGACGCCATCCTTGCTGACCTCGTCTACCCAGTCGAGATTGTTGGCAAGCGTCTGCGCACCAAGGAGGACGGCGCCAAGATTCTCAAGGTTGTTCTCGACGAGAAGGAGCGTGGTGGTGTTGACTACCGCCTCGACACCTACTCTGAGGTCTACAAGCGTCTGACCGGCAAGGGTGTCAACTTCGAGTTCCCACAGACCGCCCACGAGATCTAGACGCTCCGTGAGAATCATCTTCAGAGGCATTCGAGGAACTTCACCGGCAGAGACACGCCGGACTTCTTCGAGCGAGTCCAGCGTTTGCTCAACAAATGATGGAAGGCTGGCGTAGTGTTACGGTACTGCTGCGGCGCATCGGAGAAAGGGACAGCAAGTAGTCTATGGTTAGCTTCGCAGTGAGCTGCTCTGCAATGGACTCGATCGATCACATGATACCCAATATGCCTTGAATGGCAGCATTTCATTCCCATACCAGTTATCTAGACCTCGATTGAGAGAGGTAGACTCGTTCAAGGCCGCCCACTCTTTGATCATACGTTCTAAGGTTCATGAGTCTCAGCCCTGTGCATCACGGTCAAGTCGGCAACGCAAGGGAACCAGTCTGTAAGGTGTTTGAAACAGTCTTTGCCAAAGAAGGGGTCGGGGTATTGTGTATCGTTCTATAATCCTGCCTTCATCAACGCAAACGTAAGCCGTCACTCTCCCGATAAATTACGATGGTTTGATGCAGTTTAGTTGCGTTCACAGCAAGTGGAAACCACAGTGGGCTGTTCTCAGCGAGATAACGTCAGTTGGGTAACGTCAACTGGTTGAAGCCCTTGACATATCACGTCACACGTGTTGGAACCGTAACGATTATCGACCACTGGTATTTCTTCACCTCTGCAATTCTACAGTGATTGTTCTTGCCATTTTGCGGTCTTGGGGCGAGTTCGGTTCCTAGTGCGTGGTTTCTGCCATGAACCGATCCTCATGTGTCTGCCGCATTTTGACACCGTGGGACAGTGACAATCTTTGCCGCCGCGGAGCGCTTGCGTTCAATACTGAAGCAAGCAATCTTGCTGGAATATACGAGAGTTCAGCACTCTTGCCTGGATCTATCGATCCTCGCGAGGCAACATCGCGCGCACTGCTTTATACCTACGACCGCATTCCAGTCCATCCTTACGGCAACCAGTGGTGGTCAGTTTTGCTCGCTCTGCAAAGCTGCATCTTGTTCTGTCCAATACCGTTCTCACAAACCTCGAAGAGCTTGAGTTCTGACGTCTCTCAAGTCAGTTGTGACGATGTTCTTCTCGGTCTGATCGAGCGTCTTCCAAGTCCCGGACACGTGAGCTGAGAACAGCGTGGTCACAGAACGTCTATCGCGACTTCAGCTTCGACTTGTTACTATTCCACCATCTCCGGCAGTTGATGTGCATGTCCATGCCTTGTAACCACCACTCTCCAAAGCTGTCGTCCACGTCAACATCTACCTTCGCTACCCTCTCCTCCCGCTTCAGGCCACACAGTGCACAAGCATGCGGCGCCGAGAAACCTCCCTCACTGTTCTTCAAGGTCTTGATTCGCATCGTTTCACTTATCTCAGGTAATGTGTGAAGTTTGACAGATGGTGCAGTCGTCTTCGTACTAGTAATGGCGCCACGAAGCTTGCCGACATTAGTCTTCCACAATTTGACAGCATCTGCTACCTCCCGCTCTTCTTGGACAGCTTCGCTTTTGTCGACGGAAGAGAGCTTCATTCCACTTTTGCCGCCCATTCCAGCCTGACCTATTCGCATGCTTTGCGCAAGAATCTGGTCTCGCTTCCATCTTAGCTTGCGGCCAGCGATGATGTGTGCAAGGACTACTGAGTCATGCACGATGTTCCGCAAGAACGTGTGAGTAGCGGGATGTGACACGAGTTGACTTCGCTGAGCAGCATCGAGCCGAGACAGTGGTGTGAATAGAGACTCGTTTGCTGAGGAGAACAACGACGGAAACAATGATAGCAGGAGTGCTGGTGGCGGAATGTTTGTTGGGGGTAATACCGATTGGTTGGCAGCATGGCTCTGCGTAATTGACTGCTGAATGGGCTGCGGTGCCGTCGCGTCATCATGGTCTGTAAAGGGTTCTTGTGGCACTGCATTCGAAGTTTCGAAGTCATCCCAAGGATCTTCTGAAGCATGAGCAGCTGTGGGTGGAAGAGACGCGGCTGCCAGCGCTGTGGAGGGAGCATGCGGATCGAAGTCTTCCCATGGATTATCCTCTGGCATCAGAGGTGCCACATTTGCCAGACTAGATGTCTTGTGATGCTTCTGTTGTCCGAGCAGGGAGTCTGCTGTCCGAATGGAATTGCTTCTCACCCCACCGATTTGCGCAGGAGGTTCATCAAGACCAAGCAGATCAGTTTCCGGCGAGGACGATTTTAGCACAGAAGCGCGCTCAGATGGCAATGTCACTCCTACACCAGTTGTGGTAGGATCCTCAAAATCTCCAAAATCGTCGTCGTCGCTTTCGTGGTCAGAGATGTGCGCAACGTCGAAAAGCACGGTCGAGTCCTTGGCTGGGGCATAGCCAGACTTATTTTGTAGCTTGTTACGTGCAGCTGTTTGAGCTTGTACCGCTTGTATCGGAATGTTGGTTGCGCTCGTCGTCAACTTAGTGGCCCGTCGCTTTTTGGCATCAGCTGGAGGCTGAGAGGGCTTCGGCAATGCACTGGTACGTGGCGATTGACTCTTGAGCGTTTGCGACTGTACCACCGGATTGCTCGAATTCTCCTTCGCTTTCTGTAGGCGTGCTTCTTGTTCCGCAATGATACGTTTCGAATATGCCATGGCCGCCTCTGGATCATTGGCGAGGTTTGCAAGGTCATCCTGACCTGCATCATATTCATCGTCTCCCGCCTCGAAAAGCAAGTCCATCCGCCCCGCGAAGGGATGCTTCCCAATCTCTGAGTCCTCGTGGAGCGGAGACTGAGACCTCTTCTGTGCTTTAGGAGGGAATTCTACCTCTGGCTCGCCAGGCATTAGGTACGAGGCGGCGGGATTGCCCGGGATGTGAGTAGCACCCTCCGTGGCATCCGTGTTCGTCGAGGCAAACGAAACATCGCCGGCTTCTTCGAAATCACCAAAGTCATCGTCGTCGAAATCGTTGTTCGTGTCTGCTTGAATGCTGGCTGCCGTTCTGAGCTCAACATCACCTTGAGAAGTATTGCTCTCCTGCACCGTCGTGGGTTGCCAGACTTCAGAAGCAAGATGTTTCTTGGATGCCTCACTGTAAGAAGGCTTCTGAACGACCTGCGAGGGCTCTTCACCGAAGGCGGCAAACAGATCCGAAGACATGCTGACCCAGCATCTCTGGGAGTTTAGATACCAGGCCTCGATCCAGTCCTCGAGAAGCTGAACTACGATTAACACAGTGGCAGCTACTGAGGATTTTGATGGACTGCCAGTAGCCAGAAAGACTGAATGCAATGTCTGAGGAACAGTAAGAGCATCCGGGTTCGCCATGCAATTGATGTTGGACAGCCGTGACAGCCCCGGAGTTCGCGCTAATGACGGGCCGGCCATTTAGAACTACAGATCCATGATCTGACGCGCTGCAAGCGAAAGCGCGAATCACTTAGCGCGACCTCTTTCGATAATGACCTGTACAAACGACATGACTTTCTTTGTACGAAGCACTAACCACTAACGACCGCAACGCAGACCAGCACAGCACAGCACTGAGCACCACAGCACCACAGTACCACGCATTCGAGGGCCAGTCACATGCTCACGTCGATTCGCAGACAATCGCTTTCACCGGGTCATAGAGGTGCGACTTCTGCATGAACTTCTTCCGCTCACTTCGGCCTGCCTAAACACTCACGATTGCGGCCACCACCGCCAAATCTTCTGCGATACTAGCACCTCTTTGCGCAGTCAAGCACACTCGCCTTGCACCAACTCCCACAGCCTCTCACTTGCTATCGTGCTTGGCAAGGTGGTACTTCGCGAACGGTGCCTCAGAGATTGGACACTTAGATAGCTGCACTGTGACTTCTATAGCACGCACATGTGCACGTCGTGACCCTCCGTCCAACCTGCCGGCTGCGGCACACAGCCTTTCTCAGCTGCCAGCCGGGCCTCTGTGGCCCGACGTCTGGCTGAAAGATGGAGTTCGTGCAGAAGCTCGAAGCCCTCACCAATCTCGACGAGGGTATCCACTGGTTCTGCCCACGCACCGATGACGACGAGGCCGGCGTTTACTACATCGACGACATCGACCTTACCAGGCCAGAGAGCGAGGTGGACAAGGCGCCGCGGCTCGCCAAGCTGAAAGAGGCCACACAGCGAAAGGAAGATGCTCTGTCGGCAACCCAGATCATTGCCTTCGATGGAGACGATGCGATACCATATCAGACGAAACTCAAAGAGCATCTCAAGACACAGCTCACTCGCTGCGATATCTGCATACGAGAGTTTCATCGCTCCAGGGCATGGCTCAAGTCACACCTCGAGAGCGAATATGCTGCAGACGAAGTGCGGACATTCCTCGACAAGTACGATGGCATGAACAATGAGAGGATCAAGACGGGCCTGGACAACGCAACAGAGGCTCTACTGGATCTGGAGCCCAGCAAGCGCAAGATAACATCCGCGGGAGAGGGTGGCATGTATGCAATGTTCGAGGCCTTGCAGTGCCGACCGTTTCTTTACAGCGAAGAGCTGCTGTCACAGCACTTCGACCAGCCATTCAGGCTAGCTCAAGCCAACAAGAAATTTGCTTTGCCCGGCGTAGCTCCCGGCACTGTAGCATTCCTCTTCTCCATGAATGAGGAGAGGTTCGAGTGGGCGCAGCGAAATATCAACAGGCTGAAGCGCAACATCTTGCCGACTGAATTCGAGTCCAGCGTCAAGCCATTCCTGGAGCCAGCAGCCGGCCGGGTCCATGTTGTCAATCTTGATGCGAGATTTCTACCGGTCTTCTGGCGCGGGACTCGCATGCTGCTGGAAAAGTTCGACAAGGACCTGGTTACAAATCACCTGCGAGCCATGGACGCAAACATCTACACGCTTTCGCTGGAGCACTTCCAGATCCCGCAAAACCATGTATTGGATATCCTTGATTGCTACGGGGTTCTGCTCAGACTTGCGCCCAAAGACTTCTGGGAAGCGATGGGCTCGGTGTCTCCCTCGACCGTACTGGACGTGGCGTTCAAGGCCGACCAACTGGAGTCTGTCTTCACGTCAAAACGAGAATATCAGCGCGACCCACAAGATGCCTTTGCTGTACATGTCAAGTGGCTAGATCCTTTCATCAAAAGCATCAAAGCTAGCAACCTTGTTCCACCGCTTCGGACCGTCCTTCGCTTATGTCTCAAGCATTATCAAGCAGATCGATACTCACATTACGCTAGCACTGCAATGTGGGAAAGAGGTCTCTTGTGTTTACAGGACGCCATCAACATTCTTGTGAAGGACCTGGACGGTGGGCCTGCTTACACTCATCTCATCGAAGCTGTGTCCAAGGACTACATTGGAGATATTTTGGAACAGCTCGAGGGCATCGAGAAGAAAGAGGAGGTGCAGATCACGAAGAACCAGAATCTCGCTCTTGATATCATTCAAAATCTGTTGGCTCTCGATGTCAGGAGTCTATCACGCGATCGCAAAATGATCGACAGCAAGCGCGAGTTAGACCATGAGATTGGAGTGGCGAGTTTGAATACGTGGAAAATGAGTATGCGCCACATCAAACCTGGTCATGCCTCTTTAGTAATGTCCATCATTCGCGGTATGGATGGGTTACTGGCGCTTGATCTGCTGCCTCCCAAGATCGTGACTGCCGCAACAAAGCCGGCTGAAGGCTGGAACAATGCTCTAAACAGGATACTAAGCTATGTCGCCACGGACTTGTTAGATCGCCTTGACTCTTTCAATCACGATCAGCTTCTCGACTTGGTGGAACTTCCCGAAGCCATGAACGGCATCACGGCGCTTCTTTTCAATGGCAATGAGATGATCCACGCGAATGCACTTACCTTGCTGAAGACTCTCAGTGGTGAAGATAGCCGACGTGCGAGCATTGGACATCTCATCAGGGCCTATTACAGCAAATCCATGGCGGCCTTCGGATTGTCATTGAAGACCGTAATCAATGCTAGCGCTTTCGGGCCTTGTTCCACGCTTCTTAAGCTTCTGAGAGACATCTTCAGCTGCCTTTGCGACGATCAAGATGGCTTGCTCAGGGTCAAGACCATCTCTGGTGAAACAGAGCTCACCGCTCTGCGGATCCTTTGGGTTCAGACCTGGTCCTTCCTCGACATGGTCTTCTCGCGAACCGAGGGCTGGAGCAGTCTCGGCTACGACAAGGCCATGATGCAGGAGTTCTGTCGCGACACCATGGACCTTGCCGAATTTGTGTTCGATCAGTATGCAGTCATAGCGAGCACTATTGAAGGCGGGAGCGTACAGGTGTCTTCCTCCACGGGCAAGCAGCTTCTGTTATCGCCTCAGAAAGCATTTGACGACATTACAAAGTGGTTACGTCTTCGGGACGAATATCTGATCTCCCGGTGCGTGAGCATCACCGGCAAAATGCTCAATCGTTTCCGAGAGGTTGATATCAGAGCGGGAACAGACACCACCCGCTGGCTTCAAGACGTTATCGTCAGCTCGAGTATCAGCAAATCCGCAAAGGTTAAGACCAAGTTGACTATGAACCACAAGGCTGAGTTACAGCAGGCTTTGGAACGTCATCTGGGCGAGTCCGTGTCGGCGTTAGATCAATTTGAAATAGAAGCACCAAAGCGGACGAAACAAGGATCGCTGGCCGGATGGGCATCGTCTAGTGGTGATCGGTCTGGCTCGTCCACGCCAGTATCTGCAAGCAGACCTAAGGGCGTGATTGACCTTGACACTTGGTCTAGCGCTGCGGAAAGGAGGAAGGCAGAGGAGAAGAAGCCAATGCAGAAAGTGCCGACCTTGGCCTCTCAAAAGGCTGCTCTCAAGAAGCAAGAAGAATCCAACAATTTCTTACTCAAGCGAAAGCAGGCCAAAGAAGAAGCCGACCGCAAGAGGCAAGAAATCATCGCCAGGGCGAAGGGACTTGGTGCCGGCAGCGGCGTGGCTGGCATTGGTAACTATGGCGCAGACCATGGCACTGATGGTCAAACCGTGATGATCAACGACGACGATCTTGAATCAGATGAGGACGAGGATGATGACCTCGACGATGATCTCTTCGGCACGGTCGACAAACCCAAGAAGCAGCAGCGGGCTGCAATGGACTTCAGCGGCGCCACCGGGCTCAAGCCTGAGGCCAAGAGCGGTCCGACGCGAATACAGAAGACCGCCCGCTCAGTGAAGGATATGCGAGCTCGTCTCAAGCCAGCGCTAGGTCCACTATACCAGAATATGCTGGCCTGGGACTTTTTTCATGAGGACGACTATCCCCCAGGATCCAGTTCGCAAGATTTCAGGGCTGTCGAGAACTCGTTCAGAGATCCTGTCTCATATCAAGCGACTTTCGAGCCACTTCTTACTCTGGAAGCTTGGCAAGGCATAGTTCGAGCACGAGAGGAGAACCAGTCTAAGCCGTACGAGCTTAAGGTCCAGAACCGGAGTAATGTCGATCAATTCATCGAGTTCAGCAGCATCATCGGGCACCCAGAGCAAAGGGAGGTGGACTTGAGAGCAAGCGACATTGTTCTGCTCTCAACGTCCAAGAAGCCTGCCGAGGAGTCAGCTCTACCCCATTGCCTAGCCAGAGTGCAAAAAGTGAATCGACAAAAAGCCCACTTCGAGGTCGTGTATCAGATGATGCCGGCTTCCGCATTGGCGCCGAAACTCACCATGCAGGCAGTCATCTACGGGATCAAGGTGGCAACTATCATCCCATTAGAGCGACAGTACGGCGCGCTCAAAGCCTTGCAATATTATGATCTGTGCAATCAGATTGTGCGCGCGAAGCCATCGTCGCGCTTTAATTTCAGTGACAAACAGATATCTTCTATGCAGGATGTGTACAACCTCAATCGAGCCCAGTCAGAGGCTGTCAACGCTGCGCTCGAAAACGAAGGCTTCTCACTCATCCAAGGCCCACCTGGTTCAGGCAAAACCAAGACAATCACTGCAATCGTCGGTGGATTGCTCACTCAGACCTTGAGCAATGATTCCAAAGGCGTGACTCGCATTTCGATGCCGAAAGGCAGTGCTTTGAACGGCGGCAGCGACGCTCCGGTGAAGAAACTTCTGGTATGTGCACCCAGCAACGCGGCCGTCGACGAGCTGTGCGTCCGTCTCATGGCTGGCATCAAGACGAAGCGGGGCACTCACCACAACATCAATGTCGTCCGTATCGGCAGGAGTGACAACATCAGCACACAAGTAGCTGAGGTGACTTTGGAGAACCTGGTCCAAAAGAGGATGGGGGGGACGGAGAAGGACCCGAAGCAACACGACAAAGACCAGCAAATCTTTGAAGAGCACAAACAAGTCTCTGCACAGTTACGTGAGTTCTATCAGCAACGTGACGAAGATGAGAACGGCGCCAAGAAGCTGCAACCGGCAGATCGCAAGAGGCTAGAGGATGATATCAGCCGTGTCAAGCGCCAGAAAGCGATGCTCGGCACTCGAATTGACAGCCTCAAGGATCAACAGCGCAACGCGGGACGTGAAGAAGAGCTGAACAAGCGGCGTGTCCAACAGACCGTCCTCGAAGAGGCACACGTCGTCTGCGCTACGTTAAGTGGAAGTGGTCACGATATCTTCCAAACCCTCTCCGTGGAATTCGAAAGTGTCGTCATTGATGAAGCGGCGCAGTGTGTTGAAATGGAGTCGCTGATTCCGCTCAAGTATGGCTGCGTCAAATGCATCATGGTGGGCGATCCAAACCAATTGCCACCAACAGTCTTTTCGAAGGAAGCGCAAAAGTTTCAATACGAGCAGAGCTTATTCGTTCGAATGCAAAACAACTTCCCGAACCAGGTTCATCTCTTAGACACGCAATACCGTATGCATCCGGACATCAGCTTCTTCCCAAGCGAGGCATTCTACGATCGCAAGCTCATGGACGGTCCGAACATGGCAGAACTGCGCAAACAACCATGGCACGCCAGTGCCCTGCTAGCGCCATATCGCTTCTTCGACGTCGCTGGCCAGCAGCAGACCTCTGCCAAATCTTTCATCAACCTGGCAGAGATTGATATTGCCATGTTACTGTATGATCGCGTGAGGGCAGACTTCAGCGATCTTGACTGGAACAACAAAATCGGCATCATCACTCCTTACAAGTCACAGCTCAGGGAGCTCAAGCGCCACTTTGCAAACCAGTATGGAGATGGCATCCAGGACTTCATAGAGTTCAACACGACCGATGCTTTCCAGGGTCGTGAGTGCGAGATCATCATCTTCTCCTGTGTGCGTGCCAGCCCGGCAGGTGGGATCGGTTTCTTGCAGGATATCAGACGTATGAACGTTGGTCTCACAAGAGCAAAGTCAAGCTTATGGGTTCTTGGCAACTCTGAGAGTCTGTCCAGAGGCAGGTACTGGAAGCTGTTGGTCGATAACGCCAAAGCTAGAGATCTTCACACTGCCGGTCAGGGACTCAAGGCCATGTTGAAGAGACCAAGCAGCGACTTCCCAGCTCAGCAGTGCACGGTGCCTACTCGTTCCATGCTGGATATCAACAGTCATGTCAGCCAGATGGGTAGTGACATCGGGGGTCGTCGCTCTGCCGATGCGCTACCGTCCGATGAGCAGCCAAGGTATGGTACCAAGCGCAAGCATATCGCAGATGAAAGCGAAGCGATCTCTGGCAGGCCGTTCAAGCAATCGCGCGAGTCGACGCCAGCCGCAGGCGTTCGCAATACCCACGCGTCCAGTACGGACAGAATGAACGGCGCGACTACCAAAGCGGAGGACAAAATCAGAGGCATGAAGCAGGAGCGTGACGACGCGATATCCGCAAAGACACTTATCAGGAATGAAGATGACATGGACGTTGAAATGGTGGATGCAGATGACCCAGCAGACAATCTGACGGACGAAGTGAAGGACACGCGAGAGCCGCAAGGTAAGAGCGAGCGACCTTCGGCGACTCCAGCTAATAGCGTAGTCGACCGCAACGGCGCAAGGAGTGCTTCAGGATCACGAGCCGGAACACCGGCCGCTGTTGAGGACGGTAAGAACGTGCACTCAGGCCAGGCGAGTGCGAGGCCTGCAGGAGGCATTGCGCCAGTGAAGAAGGCATTTAAGAGAGCTCCGCCGAATGTCTTTGCTCCGAAGCCGAAGAAGCGTTGAGAAGACATGCCACATGCAAAAGTCCACTTCGATCATGTTCAGATCGCTCGGCTATCGCATCGTCACGCAGCTACGACGAGACGACAGACCTACAGGGTCACGCCGACGCGTCCAACTAGTCTCGAGTCATGAACATTGTTTGCAAGCACAACGAAACAACGAACTTTCAGGTATGCTGCATAAGGGCGTGTCACGATGCTCGTGGGTATCCGTCGTTAGCATAGCTGGTACTCATAGTTGTGGGATCGCCTGGTGATGTGATGGGTCTACATCCAGCGCCGAAAGAGTAGCAATGTTCCACTATGTCAAATCCTGAGCTGGAAGCAGCGCACGACATGCGCACAGCCGTCCCTGTATGCAGAGGTGTACAGTCGACTGTGCGCCAGGTCTTCGATGTTGTGTCGCTTGACCAGGCGCATGGCCTGCCTGGACAACGGCAGAGGCCATCAAACGGCGCTGCCATGCGCGCGGTCACATTTGTGGGTTGGGATATGGCAGCATACTGTCGTCACGCCGTTTCGAATTCGTCTCTGTGGTAGTCCGTGGCTTGCTTTTCTGCGTTCGTGCTGCCACGTGAGGGAAGCCGTCAGCGCCATGGCTTGTATCTGCATGCACCTTTACAATCTTCCGGAGGGGAGCAGTGTTCGACATCGACTGTGCATGCTTGACAGATGCGCCTGCTGCAACCCTCAATCTCGGAAACGTGAGGTTACAGCTACACAACAAGGCTCCACGATGCTGTGGACATGATGGCGAGCGCCGTGGTTTAGCCACCGTGCCACCCTTGTTTCGTGCGCTTCCCTGTGCGACTTCAGATGCAGCATGCTGCAAAGCACGAACATCCCTTGCGCGTCGGGGCTCTCAGAGCTGCAGCCGTGCCCTGTTCCTCACCTTTCAAGGATCGACATCAGAAGAGTCTCGCATCCATCAGTGGCCTTGGAAACGACGTCCTCTGCTGCCCATTTGAGCCCCGGTGGACCTGCAGTCATCCTGAGAGCCTTCAAGACACCCACGTTCACCACGGCATCCAGCACGTAAGGTCGAACAGTACGTTCTACAGATACGCATGTCTAGCACAGCAAACCAGTCCTGATGTATCACGACAGCCTAGCTCTTACCGGCTCTCCGAACTGGCAAGAAGACCGTCCCGTCGAGGCATGATGCGTGGGTCAGAGAAATTCTGCCCATCCCAGCAGCATTGCCGCTGCTTGGCGGCACTAAATCTGCTGTGAGCTTCTGCTTCTGTGGTACAATCGATGCCGGGCGTCGATCCTTGGTTGTATCTGCTGAACCCAGCATCGTTCCCTTGCGCCTTGGTGAGCGCCGTGGAGATTGCAAGAGGTGTTGTGATTTCCTCACAAAAGTGCTTGGGCCTCTTCATCAGACATACATGCAGGTGACATTGTTTTTTGTGTTTTGAACGCGACTCTCGTTCCCTTCTTCTTTTTATCTTGGTGAATCCTGTTCTCGTTCCGCTTTTCTTTCAGCTTTGCTCTACATGGGGCATGACACCATCACACCGACTCCAATGATCGACGCAGCGCGTTCTCGTCCAGCGCCACACACAGCTGCCTAAGAAGTGCAACCCGTGAGTTGGCATGGTACCCCCAAATCAGGTGACTCTATCTAAAGCACGCATCGATAGGCCTCGCTCCCACCACGAGCTCGTGTCCGATGCAGGCAACCGGACTGCAGCGCCCGCGCAGAGCGAACGTGCTGAGCTTCGCCAACCATACGCCGCGCTCCTGGGAGATATCTACTATCGACCCCTCGCAATCTCCTGGCCCTTCCGATATGCTTGGTGCCTCTACAGGCATGAACTTTGGCGCCGACCTGCATTACCTCGACAATATGGGTCAGGCTCCATCAGCTGCTGAGCGGGCGGAGGTTCGGAAAGCCAGCTCGACCATCTTCAGAGAGGATTCGATCGTTCGTCAAGTTGAAGTCAAGCGCGAGTACGAGCTGCCGACTCTCTCTAGGGAAGACTCATGGTCTATGCACTGCGCCTATACCGATCAGGCACCTTACTCGAATGCTAAGAGCTACCACGGCGACAGCAAGATGATGACCTCGACCAGCATGCTGCACTTGCCCAAAGGCAATGCTTCGAAAGAATTGGTCGACTTTCTTCGCAGGACTGGACCGCCTGAACCACATCGCCGACCAAGCAAGATTGAGCACCCCCGCAGAACCGTAAGTGCGCCAAAGCATGCTTTTAACATGTTGAAGCTGGGCGGGAAAAGGCAGGTCCAGACCGCTCACGACAGGTTTGTCACAATCTGAACGGCGGTCAAATTTATCGCATTCGCTAAGTGTTTCAGACTCAACGGTGTAATTCTCCGGGATGAGGGCGGACTTCTCGCCGGCGCAGAAGAACCGTCGACACCAAAGCCGTTGCCACGAAACGTGGAGCAGAAGGTCTCATCGACTGGTATAGCTTGATGAAGAGTATGTCGTTCTGGCAGCCATGCTAATGTCTTGGCAGGGAAGAAGTACCTCGCCGTAGTACCTCGGCCGGATCTCATCGATGTCGAAATGACCGAGCCGTCAATACTGGATCCCAATATCCTCGAGTCTCGCGTATCTGTCGTCTTCCACGAGGAAGGTGCTGGCAATGAAGAATCTCTTCAGAACTGGCTTAAGACTTTGACCACACAGCAGGCGCAGAATCAAGCATCTTCTTCAGATCCTCCCAGACCAGCTGCCTTTTTCGACGACGTTGCGACGCGACTTGCCAGACGCTGCCCAACTCCTATTAGGTTGCCAGCATCTAATCCACCAAGTCCAACACCAGAATCGTCCAATTTGATAGCGATGTCGCACCGCCCTGAGGTGGTTGATCACCCAGCAGCGAAGCATTCTTTCGATACGACTCGAGCACTGTCAAGCCACCCACTGCGCAACCACGACCCAGCCATTCCGCAGATCTCGTTACCAAATGAAAGATTCCCTGTCAAACATCCAAGCTCAGAGAAGGAGGTCGTGATCAGGCATCCAGCACCTCGTCGATTCGGCAGCCATCCGGTCCTCATGCAACGAGCGTCCAGTCTGGCCTCCACATTTACGGCCAGGAAACTCTGCAAAAGCCCTGGATCTCCCTCACTCAAGCGTCCACTGCGATTTCGACATGACCCGAGAAGGATAGAGACAATCCTTGCAGATCATGATGGCCACGAGCGAAGGGTGACGCCAAAGATTGCGCCCAGCATCAAATCGTCCCGTAGTGACTTTGATTTCGATGCGAAGCCAATCCGAGCGACCGTGACGACAGAGTGTTCCGGACCGATCAAGCGGCCCAAGTCCAGAGGCAAGAATGGCAGCCCGCGCCGGAAGGAGCGTGATGAACGAGTGCGAGCTCGCAAGATGCGCGACCGACCATCGGTCAATAGAGCTATTGATGCTGTCGTCAACGAGCCTGCTCAGACGACCCGTCAGAAGCTGAAGAAGATGCATCCGCAGATGCAGATGCCCAACTTCAACGCTCCACCGCTTAGAGCACCGTCTGCTGCAAGCCGAGCAAGCGGATCCAGTGCATCAAGCTGGTGGAAGATTACGCAGTCGGCGCTTACGCCAGTCTCGCCAGTCCCGTCGAAAGCCAGCGATGATGACAGGATGACCCATAGGCCGATCTCACCTACGGCATCAGGTGCAGCGAAGGCACAAGACATTCCGTCGGATATGGAGATGAGTCCTGTAATGCTTGTTGCGGAGGAAGTCCCAGTACCCAACACGAAGTCAGCATCCAAGCCGGCGAAGCTGGTCCTCAAGGAAGGAAAGCCTTATGCCCCGAGACCGCGATCAGCATCGTACCCTCGCAGTGCTGCGAAGCGAAGAAGCCGAACCAGCGCGAACAACAGTGCAGAGAACAGCAACCATTCCTCGCCGAGGTCCAAATCGCCTCGCCGCCACCAGACAGACGATGACGCTCCACCTTTGCCATCGCCACCACCAAATCGTGCTCTGCCTCCAACGCCACCAGCCTCGGGGTCGGAGAGGACAAGCAAAGGAAACAGCAGAGCGAAGATGACTGATGGCAGGAAGGAGCTGTCCGCCGTACCCTCTTACGACGTGTCGCCGATCTCATCCACATCGTCCAAAAAGGACAGATTCGCACACGTTGCGACACAGAAGAAGCCTGTGGCTAGTTCCTCCAAGGCCATGAGCCGAGCGCAGTCGAGGATGGATGCGCGACTCGAAGCGCTCGAAAAGCAGAATGCTTTACTTCAGGCCGCGCTAATGGCGGTGCTGAAGACCAACGGAGAGTTGAACCGAGGGAGGCATCCAACGCTCAATGCTGTTGAACCAGAAGCGCCGAGTATGCCGATGGCTTGGGAAGCGAGGGTCGCTCGAAGGAGTGATGCAATCAGCCATGCTCCGTCGAGCAGTAATGGCAGTGCTCTTGATATGTATATGCGGGCGAGGGCATCCTAGTGGTCAGGCTGGAAGGTTCGGCTGCTGACGGCTGTAATGATGCATATCTAAAAGAGTAATCATCATACCCAGGCAGACCTACATCACGACAGCGCCTTTGTAAGACGTTTGCAATTCTTGTTCCTGATCCGGCTGAATTATGCCCATGCCAACGAAGCAATCCGTACGTTTGAACTCTGCAACGAGCTCTCTGGCTAGTACCAGGCGCCTTGTATACGCGACTGGCGGAGTCTTGACTTTGATTATCTTGCCCTTCATTGATAACGCACGTATTTGCGCATTCGCGAAGCCGAGAAGCATGGCAGAACCAAGGAGTAGAGCAAGAATGAGCGCCTGGCCGAAGTTGCTTGCGTTGGCAACAAGTAATGTTGCAAGATACCTGAAACTTGATGAGTATCAGCTAGCTCACCAACTTCGGTGTACTTACACGAGCAAGGTCGCGGTGGAAGACGCCGCGTTTTCCAAAATTGTTGGTTCTCGCAGCCAATTCCCAGATGTGACAGCCTTCACATCGTCAGTGTCGCCCTCTATACGGAACCATCTATCGCGGCTCAAGAGCACGAGCAAAGCACTTCGAACACCAGGTTCTGATTGGCCAGACCATCCGGGTGTCGCTCTGCGCTTGATGCAAGCCGTATTGGCTAGGCGTGCTGTCATGAAGAAGACAATAGAGTTGGCAGCATACCAGTTCTGTCGTGTCAAAAGAGTGTACAGGACAGCCATGCTCAGCAAGACAGCACCGACGTATGACACGCTCCACAGTATATCCGGCAGGCGGTGCTTGGATGTGTCTTCCACCGTGAGCGTGGTCAAGTGTCCGGTCCGCCCGACATGCTGTAGATAAAGCACTGTGGCCTCATTCTCCACGCGAAAGACGTAGCCCGTGGTCATCGCCGCACAAGCTGGGAACTCTCCCTTACTGAGGTCGGGAGCACTCAGCTGTCGATGCATGCCAGGCGCCAGGACGAATGTATCAAGCAGTGAAGAAGTTCCGACAAGAGCGGTGCGTCGGGGTACGACATCAAGGGGGGCCAGAGCCAACAGGCCAGCAAAGTCCAGCCTCGTGGAGGCGACGGTTTTCAAGAGCCAGCCACTCGCTTGCAAGATGTTGGGCATGACAAAACAAGACGCCGGCGATCTGTGTGCATACCATGAGCTCGCTGTTGTCGTTGTTGTCGTTGTTGTCGTTG
>KZ108234.1:103019-168858 GCA_002116355.1 Dothistroma pini CBS 116487
TCGTCGTCGTCGTCGTCGTCGTTGTTGTTATTACACGTCGTAAGCAGAGTATGCTAAGACAAGCTCACGTCTTGCAGCGATATGAGATCTGCTCACGGGTACGTCGGGTTTCCGTTTGGCGTTAGAGAGACAGCGATAGAGCTCATCGTGTCGTCCAGCTGGAAGACTTCGTCTCGGAGGGCTGGGCGTTGAGAGGCCGCAAGTCTTGCTGCCTACCGTTAGATGCACTTGATGTGCGCGGGGCTCCGAGGCTTCCGAACTCTTGAGCATACGAGCGAGATCGCTGAGCAAGAGAAGGCGTGAAAATGGAATGTCCTTCTTGCTGTGCACGGTCCAATTTCGGCTCTGTCGGCTGCACGGATTCGCTCCGCCCTCGATATCGACATGGGGCATTGAGCACGCATGTCTTCCTTGCCCTCTATGTCGGCGGCGCGCAACCAGCTAGATTGTACGCCTATCGACGCATAGATCGAAGATCGATGCAGCTTATTTGTTGCCTTGGTCTGAAGACTGGTCCTATTCATCCGCGATGCGGTCACCAAATGAACAGCACACACGGCTGCTGCTCATCTTGCCTGCTCATAAGAGAACACCGATAGCAGAACGACCTGAGCCACTGGGTGCTCCGCTCAGCGTTGAGGGGAAGAAGGTAGCTACGGGCAAGGCATAAGGCGCTACGGGCACGTCTGCGGTCTGCTAGGCCTTTCGCCCCGTTCACGACTGGATCGTACGGATGTTAGTCTCGATCTGCGGTGCTGGGTCATTGGCAAAGCAAAGCAAAGCGTCATTGTATGCGTGATCTCGGTATCAATGTCGAAATGGCCGACCTCAAATGACCACGAATCTTGCCCAAAGTGACTGTATTCGGTTGGCGCGGTTCGATTGGTAACTTTGCTGAGGCCTGCGGTGCCCTTCGCAGTGTCATTCAGATGACCACTCGAGACTTCCAGGAGCAGTACGACATGACCGTGTGCTGGCTTTCCGCCGAAGAGAAGCAATGGCAAGGACACGACTCTACTGACTCGCCAGCCACTTTCTCCAATTCACAGCAGGGTCCTTCCCAGACTGTCAACGTCGCGCTTGCCCCTCCTGTAGCGTGTATTGCGCAACTAAATCGCAGCTGAAATTGGCTATTGCTACGAGTTGCAAGGCTGTTGGAACACTTCTAATCTCCTTCTGGCTTCACGTCTACGAGAGTGTATGGCTACTTTGGGACTGCGACTGACCTGCGACCTCCACAGCATCAGATGATTACGGATACGCATGGCACGATCGCCGACGACCGATCGTGCTTAGGCCAACAATCACTACGATCTTGTTGAGTAGCGGCGACTTCCAAGGCAGACTCGATATGAAGGGATCTCGATGTTACCAGACCAGGCAGACTCGATCTGGAGGAACAATGCCACGATCACTATGCGTTATGGTTCGCTGGGTCCTTTCGTCTCTATTGGCACGGCCATGAGGACAGTCCCACATTTATCGAATGGCAGGATTCTTACGGTGAGTCGAGTGTTCCAGCAGGTCGCTCCTAAAGCACGAGTAGCAATCAAGGCGCCGAAATGATATAAGAGCCAGGAAGTTGATATGAGTATTCACCACTCAGTCCGTGTTCGCCATACCCTCTTTCCTCCCTTCATAGTTCCGTCCTATTAATCGCTCTCCTCTGCAACCATGGGCCGAGGCAACGGGAGCCTTTGCAAGAAGATCTTCGCCGGCGTCTTCGCTGCTGCTATTGTCGCCGTCATCGTCGCTGTCTGTGTCGTCTACATTCCTCGAGACGAAGACGAGCGCCATTGGCTGAAAGATCAGGTCAACAACACTGCAGCCTTTAAAAATGGAGGTGGAAGCCACAATCCTACCAAGGACGAATATGGTGGTGGCGCAGGGAAGGACGAGTATAAGCTATACACTGGACAAGCCAGCACGTTTCCTCCGAAGCAAGACTGGATAGCATTCGATGATATGTGGGAGAACAACCAGAAGCTCATTAAAACATCTTGCAGTGATCAAGGCTGGGGTGAGAATAACTCGTAAGTGGATCGACCTGACATGAGCAAGAGTATGCAAAGATCGCCTCTGACACACACCAGAGATGAAGAGAACTCAATTATCAAGCATGAGATCCAGGCCGTCGCCAAAGCATCACTAGTAGACCATCGCTTGATCCTAGCAATCGTCCTCCAAGAAGTGAGCTCAACCTACGGCTGCGTACTTCAACTCTCACTGACCACTTGTGCCTTCCAGTCGAAAGGATGCCTTAAAGTCAAACCCACCATCTCCGCCCACAACGCTATCGCCAATCCTGGCCTCATGCAGTCGCACAACGGTTCAGGCTTTGACCCAAAACATAAGACGACTTCCATCCGGAAAATGATCCAAGACGGCACACAAGGCACAGCCCACGGCGGCGGCCTCGTCCAAACTCTGAACCATTACGGCAACGCCTACGCAGCAGCCAGAGGATACAACAGCGGCGCTGTCGCAAAGTCCGGTGACCTGAGTGACGCTCTTGGTGCTACGACTTGCTATGCTTCGGATGTGGCCAATAGACTTACTGGGTGGGTCAAGGCTCATATGAAGTGTAGTGAGCATAGCACGACGTCTGGCGCTGGAGAGACCTCCGGGGGCAGAGGGAGTACCAGTGCTGCGCCTGTCTCAAAGGAATGAGCAGGGCACAACCAGTCAGGACCCCACCGCGAAGTAGAACAGCACCGCACAGCAAGCGGAGGGGAGTACAAAGGCTACCGGTAACGGCACGTATCAACCAGACCGCAACGGCTGAAGACGGCGCAGGAGATGAGCGAGCCGCGATTCATAATATCTGGACAGAGCCACGACTTTGTTCAGATCCAGGGAGCCCGCATTTCGTATTGTATCTGAGGATGAACAGATCAGGCTGGTGCGCGACAGAGCAGGTCTCGATGTATTAATGAGTAGTGTCATGCAACACAGATAGCATGTAGCAACCAGAGCAATGATGAATGCTTTTCCGAAGCTGTGGCGGCCAAGAGCTCCGTTGGCGCAAGTCTGCGGCTGGGCACGGAAGGCTGGTAGAAGAGGCGCTCAAAAGGCTCGGAAAAGGACCAGCACGGAATTGAAGGCATTGCTGAGCACTGAGCTCCGTTCTTCCGTGGACTATTGATCATCTTAGCTAGTAAGCCTTCGAACGTGGACGTGGAATACTTCTCCAATGTCCCTCGCCGGAACGACCTTTACGCCACCAGGCACCTTTGGAAATTTCATCTCTCGTTACGAGCTCTGCACCGGGCAACAACCTGCAACGCCTCGCTTGAGTGCCCAATCATTGCCTGTCCCATGCTCTACCTGTTCGCTCGCCTGCCGCTATCCGCTTGCTGGCCTCTGTGCAGCGAGCGGCAGGACTTACCATGAAGTTTGTGGCCCTGAAGCCTCCGCCGGCTCGATCAATCTTCCTGGTCATCACCAGCTGCGTAATTCCACTTCTTGCGGACTTGGTCTTTCGACATTGGTTTGCCCGATCCTGTAAAGCCGACTGCAAAGTACTGTCAGCGCATGTCCTCTCCCACACATTACGCAACCTCCTCACCTTTAGCATTTGGCAAATCTGGTGTTCGGAACTGGCTCTCCTTTCCTAGCTTTCCTGCAGCACCCAGCGCCGGCTTCTTTGGTCCCGATTTCTGCCAATCATTCCAGCTGGTCTTTGCCTTCTCCAATGTCTTGTTACCCTTCAGCTTCTTCGGCGCTGGTGCCATACGTGTAGGGCCGTCGCTCACTTTGCTCGGCTCGCGCTTTTGCACAAGAGATGGATCGACGGAAGGCGCAGCGGATATGACTGCTCCGTTCTGCACGGCCTTGGGCGATACTGGCGTAGGAGGAGGTGCGGTAACAGCAGCTGGAGGTGCATCAGCCTTACGTTTCCTGCTCTCTACTGCGCGAACCTCGTGTTTGCGCTTGGTCTCGGTCTCTGCGTAGCCAGTGAATTTGACAGTGTATACAGGGTCAGCACTGCTTCCGGTCTTGCCAAGAATCGTCGCTGCATACCACTGCTTGTCCGCAGAGTACTTGGCCATGACCGAATCGCCCGCATTGAATACCACAGCTTTGTGCTCTTCCGGCGGAGGCGGAGGCGGAGGCGGAGGCGCATCGGAGTCAACCTTGCGGAATTTGGGGTGCTTGCTCATATCGTACTTGGGCGCGTCGTCTATCGGTGGAGGTAGTGGTGCATTTTGTTCGGCCTTCTTCGCTGCCGCGAGTCGTCGCTTCACATCTGCGAGCTGCTCCTCCAGCACTGGCTTCATTTCCAAGGCATCTGCGTCGGCCGGATCCAGGTCCAATGCGCCTTTGACGACATCGAGGTCATCTTGGGCAGTTGCAAGCTCCTGTTGCAGGCCTGAGACGCTCATGTTGATTTAGTAGATGTCTTGCTTCCACTTGAATGTGGCAGTACTTTACTCGAGGGCAGTCTTGGTCTCGGTGACAAGAAGCGGCGACACGGTTGCTGCGATTGCGAACGTAGCTGCGAGTCGGTGTCGATCGGTCGTCGTGACTGCACGGCGTGTGTGTTGTCGTTCGACAAAGTCCCGGCGAAGAGGGCCACTAGCGCTCTGCATCACGTGCGCACAAGTCTCCGAGCCTCTTTTCAGAAAGCACATGTTTTATATGTGGACAATGACGTATGGCAGGCACGATTTGACTCCCTGACCCACGATCTTCCCAATGACATGCTTGCCACGGTATACTGTTGTCTGTTCCTATACCCTCGACCAGGTCACATGTGTCCAGTCATCAGAGGTAGCAGTGCTTGAACGGCATTCCCTACATGTACGCACGAGTCTTTGTCTGCAGGGCGGAGTTCCGGCTCTACAGTAGCTCCTAGCGCATCTTTTGATTGATAATCACTGACTGCACGCTTCCATGACTGTCGCATCCACAACCCGAACTTTTCTTGCTGCCTGTCCAATTGCACCACGCCGTCCACCGCTGCGTCGCACTGGGCTGGAGGGTGAGCCTGGAGGTTTGGGAGCCCTATCCCTGGCCGCTCTGAGCCGTCTCCAATCGCAACACCGTCATACTACGCGAGTACCCGCTGCCTGTCTCACTCTTCCCTCCGCATTGCGACAACGACACTTTGCCACCACGGCCTTGGCCAAGTCATTCATCGCAGCACCAGCACACCGGTAGCCAGAGGTGAGTCTCCGGATCAGCGTCCAGTCCTCATTCCAGCCTGCTATTCTACCACTCTCGCACTATCTGCTGCCCTGCCCTGCATGGATGCGACCCCGCTATCTATTTGACCTCCCTCTGTAGGCGTGGTCAGACCGTCATCCAGAACTTCCCTTGCACCAGCGCCTGTCCTTTTACCTCGAAGGCTCCCCAATCCCTTCGACACGCTGGAGGCTCGTTCTTTGGACACGCGCTGACCCTACGCCAAAGAAATTCCGCACGACTGCCCTCCGATCGATGGCCGCACAGTTGCAGCAGACCCACCAGCGTGCCAAACCCTACCTCTCATCCAACCAGCAAGATCTCTTGCTGGCTGCGTTGAACTCACAAGCGCGAACAAAGCAGAATACGGCCTCTCAAGTCAAGCGCTCCAACGGCGACCCCGCGACAATGAACACAGCCAATGGCAGCACGCTCTTCATGAGCCCCACCAGCGGTGACCTCGACAACTTCGAGTACACCCCAGACCTCGACTACCTCGACGGCGGTGACAATTTCGACTTCGAAAACACCGACCTCGAAGGTGACATGATCGGAGCGCTCCCCAGTAGCGGAGTCGACACCGAAGTCGAGAATGGCGAAGGGCACGAGAAGAGAAAGAGTCCTGACGACCAAAACGACGAAGAAGGTGGTGATGCGAAGCGACAAGAGACCAAAGATGGCGAGAAGGGCGCCAAGAAGCCTGGCAGGAAGCCGCTCACCAGCGAGCCTACAACTGTAAGCGTGCAAACAAGATTCGTGCTCAAACAGAACACTGATGACTCCAAACAGAAGCGCAAGGCCCAAAATCGTGCCGCCCAGCGCGCCTTCCGCGAGCGTAAAGAGGCGCATCTCAAAGACCTGGAAACGAAGGTGACCGAGCTCACCAAGGCGCAGGAAGCCGACAAGCATGAAAATGGCTTGCTCAAGGCCCAAGTCGATCGGCTGCAGACTGAGCTCAAGGAATATCGCAAGCGGTTGTCCTTGAACTCTGGCGTAAGCCGCTCTCCACCCCTCACTGCTAAGAACAGTCAGCATCGCAGTAACAGCAACCCGTCCTCATATGGCGGCAATTTTCAATTCGACTTTCCCATGTTTGGAGCCCTCCCAGGAAGCCAGATCTTCGGAAACCAGGGTGCCAATGCCTCGAACTCTGGCATCCTCAAGCGTGACAGCTTGACTCCTCCACAAGTCACTCAGTCTCCCACCACGATCAACGGCTATGGCCAGCAGTCGCAATCGCATTCGCAATCGCAGTCTCAAGCGCAAGCGTCTCGTCGGAACAGCATGGGCCGCAGCTTGAGTCCGTCCAGTATGCAGAACGGCGGAGCCAATAACGGCAGCCCTTCGCAGTTTCCCAACCTCAACCCATCCTTTGCGCCATACAGCACCAACAACAACATGCACGGCTTTGCAAGCACTTTGCCGCAGATGAACGGTGGTAGCGACGGCCTGGCTGATCTCTTCAGCCCGAGCCTGCTCAAGAGTGCCAGCGTTGATGGCTACTTCGATGTCTCGCAGAACAACAATGGCAATTCAAACAACTCGCAGGCACTCAACCTGAACGGCGGCAATGACAGCACTTCTGGCCTGAACCGCGTCTTCCAGTTCAACAGTAGCAGCAGCACAAGCGATGGCACATCTCCAAGCGCAAGTTCGCAGAGTCAGTGGAACGGCAATGGCGCGAATAGCTCCTGTGGCACCTCACCGGAGCCGTCCCACGGCAGTCCTGCAAGCAACGACAAGGCACAGATGCCTGCTCAAAAGCAGCAATCGCCCTTGTCCCAGTTCACCGATATCAACAGCCAAGGCAATACCGGCCTCAATGCTATCTCTGGGCTTCCCACCACCGACTACAACGTACCATCGCTTGGTAACTTTGACCCGGTATTATTTGGCGATTACCGGGAGAGCAACGATGCCATCGTCGGTGGGGGAGACTTCACTGGAGGATTCTTCGACGATGCGTTGAACTCTGCACCCTTCGACTACAGCTCACCGAGCAACTTATTCGGCATTCTTCAGTCCCCACAACAATCTTATGACCCCGTCCCTGCACAGCACAGCGTCATTGCAGCAAGCCAACCAGCGCCCAGCCAAGCGCTCATGGCTGAAATCGAGAACGCCCGCAATGGTGGTGATGACGATTATGGTCTATCTCATACCAAGCAGCAATCGCAATCACCAAAGAAGGTTGACAGTACTGGCAAGCTCATCAGTTGTAACAACATCTGGAACCAGTTGCAATCGAATCCAGACTTTCAGGAGGGCAAGTTCGACCTTGATGGCTTGTGCTCTGAGCTTCGTGCCAAGGCGAGATGTTCCGAAAGTGGCGTGATGGTCGACCAGGATCATGTCGATGCTGCGTTGAAGAAGCTCGGAAGGAAGGACGAAAAGGGCAAGACTTTTGACGTTCCTCCTCTGATGTTCGAGCAAGAGAGCTGGTAAGTGAGCGGATCACGAGGCCAGAGGCGAACCCGACGACGGCGGCTAATGGACGGAGTGAGAGACTAATATACGTCAGGGACAACGTACTGAAGAAGTTGCGCGAAGGCCGCGCCTGAAGACCGGTTTGATACACAGCTTCAGCATGGGCGCAAAGTCATCGCATGCTGGAGCAGGAGCTTTTGGGGGTGCGGGCTCATCTTGCTACAATACCGAATTGAAAGGCGGCTGGATGGTTACGCTCATGGACGGCGTTTCTTGGTGCTTTAGGTGAAAGCAAGGCATTAGATGATGCTGCAGGGCGGCTTGTACATGTAAGCTGCAAGCACGAGAAATGACAACCCACTCTTTCATGTATCCCTCTAAGCTTCTCTTGTGTAATGTCGTACTGTCACAAGAGAACGACCCTGTCACTTCGTGTAGTGCAATCAGATTCCATCATGACGAGCTCGATTTTCAACTCCAAAGCCTCCTCAGCAAACCTCTTCCAATGGAAGCGGTTGGCTTGCGGTCGGTGATGCTAGAAGCTCATGTCGATGTTTTGCGCGGTGTTCCGGGATGATGTGGTGTTTGGGCAAGCCGGCCACTTCCTCACTCGCCACTTCCTACATTCGCCTTTAACGTCCCCGATCGTCACCTCACCTCGTCGTTCTGCGGCAAAAACACGAAGATTGCACCTCCACATCCGCTTCTGCTGCAAGAACTTTGAGCTGCATCTCAATGCTGGCGGCTTCATGCTCCCTCTTCTGCTTGACGAGACACTCATGATACCCATGCAATGCCCACACGTTGTTGGGATGTCGCAGTGCCCGAGGCAGCGTGTCGTCAAGTCCAAGGTCGGCCCTATACACTGCAGCAGCTTCATCAGTCCGGTTCTGCTCCAGTAAAAGAGCACCCAGCGCATGTCTCGGCGGCTGCATCCATCCCCAAGGTTCATCATATGGTAGGTTGTCACTGAGCTCCACGGCTTCCTGCAGAGACTCAAATCCACGGGCGACCTCGCCTTGACGATAGCTGAGCTCACCATCCAGCATCGCCGCCGCGACCGACAGGATATCTCGAGCTGTGTTGTTGAACAGTGTTCGGCTTGCTGGCACATTCTCCCTTGCGAGTGCGAAAAGCTTCGATTCCTCCCTTGCGCCTTTCACGTTCCCAGTGGCCGCATGCGCAACCCCTTTGCCATAACGTATCATCGCCGTCGTCACGCTGTACAGACTCTGGTCCTTTGGAACGTCCAACGCAAGCAGATCATCCCATCGACCAAAGCGGATCAGGGCATGGACTCGCATTGACAGAAAGCTCTCCAGCCAGTCAGCCATTGGAGGTGATTCGATCCGGAGTAGCTCATCCGGCAGCGAGGCTTCCAACATTGTAACCGTCTCAATGGCCACCCAACTCTGTCCTGCGAACATGGCAGCATAAATCTTGAAGTGATAATTATGCGAGCGATAGAGCGAGTAGAAGTTCAACGCCCCGGCTTTCGCTACCCATCGCTCATCGGCCTCGATGGCCTCGGAATTTGAATCGATGGCGCGCTTCCATTCACCACACAGGATGTCCAAGTGTGTGGGCATATGATGCAGATGTCCAGCATCGGGCACCAGCCCTCTCAATCGATCAGCGACAGGCAACGCATCCTCGGGCCTCGGACCCATCTCCATAAGATGTGTATACAAATGCAACAACCCCGGATGATCCCTCCCACCCGGCATAGCAATCGCATCATCAAGCACCTTCTTCACCTCCAGCGTCCTCGCTCCCTCCGCCGGCTGACCACTCCTCAAGTCCCAAAGCGCC
The DNA here is from genome assembly GCA_002116355.1 of Dothistroma pini CBS 116487. NCBI lineage: Eukaryota > Fungi > Ascomycota > Dothideomycetes > Mycosphaerellales > Mycosphaerellaceae > Dothistroma > Dothistroma pini. Next base: position 112,446 of record KZ108234.1, read on the forward strand.
CAAGGCGTCAGATTCAAGAGGGAGTCCGCATACAACGCCGCCACATCCAAATCGTACCCAAACTCCCAATAGACTGACTCCATAGCACCCGCATAGTCCTCATTCCACTTTCCAAACTCCTCATCATCCTGATACCGCATCCTCACGGCCTGGATCAAAGCCCTCTCCACCGGCGTCGCATCCTGCTCCCCTTCATCTCCATTACCACTTTCTCTCGCTGCGTCCAAGCTCGCTTTCGCCCATTCTAAATTGGCTTTCTTCTCGTTTTCTTCAAAGGCTTCCCTACAAACAGAAGAATGTTAGCTATAATCTAGAACCACGTGGCGATGTCTCAGCGGCTTTTGCTGAGCGCAGGGAGTTTGCGCCAGTCTCAGGCCATGCCTTGCACCCTCCAATAACAAACCATGGCTTGTTGTAGTTCGGTCCTAAGGCGTAAGCGATCCCCCAGAGCGCCATGATGCACTCTGGATCGTCTTTGAGAGCTCGCTGAAAGCATTTTATGGCTTCTTCGTGGTTGAAGGCGTAGGACCAGATTAGGCCACGATTGAACCAGAGCTGGGACGAGGAGTTCTTGGTTGTGACACGGCGGGAATAGGAGCCTAGGTTGAAGTAGGGCTGGGATTCTATGGATCCGTTGTCGTAGTTTAGTTTGATGCTGTTTGTAGCTTTTTGGCCCGGGCTTGTCATTGTGGGTAGGTGCTTCTCTTGAGGTACTGTCTGTGACTACCCTTGTGAACCGATTCTTAGCCCTGGACTCCTATCGTGTGCCAGCTCAAAGTAATGGTGGATAACACAGCCAATGCGTCATAGATTGGCGGTGTTGAGAGGCAGGATGCGTAGCTTCGAGACAAAGGCCTATGGCATATGAGAGTGCTGAGATGTGGTTCGAGTGGATGGCGTGCTGTTGGATTTGAGGTGCGGATGAAAGTTCACGCAAGTGAAACGACGGCTCAGAAAGTGGTGAGACGTGATTGACGATCATGCTGCGATGGCTTGCTCAATCATGAGAGAAGCACTGGGCACTGGGCACTGGGCACTGGGCACTGGAGAGCCGTGAGACCGCTCCAGTCGCTCGTGGGTCTATATTGTGTCAAGTCTAAGCATCGTAACCAAGACTCTCGACAAGAGCATCGATCTTGCCGAGCAGGATCTGGTAGTTCATAGCATCCTGTGTGAACTCGTCACCTGCGGTTTCGCCGTCTAGCGTGCGTATGATTGTCTGTCCCTCGAGCTGCTCAGAACCTGCAGTACCTAAGGTATTGTGCTGCTCGTGAGGCGGTGTTGTGCCTGAATGGACGTCTACGCCCTCGTCTTCCTGGACTTTCAGGCTGCTGACCTGTTCTGCCAGATCTGAAGGACTCTCCGTCTCGTCCATCATCTCGTCCAAGCCCGCATCCTCGAAACGCAACCTAAATCGTTCTGATAGATACCATCGAATATCATCGATCAACTCGATGGTATCAGTCTCCTCGCGTCGTGAGATGCGTGACGCGGACTCCATCACCAGGTCCCTGAATTCTGGTTGGTCAATGTATTGCTCTAGTCGATAAGCGATGTATCGAGCCGCGAACTCCTCGAGGCGATGCACACGCGTATCCCAACCAGCGCGCAACACATCGTAGATATCCAAATTCTCTTCTGTGATGGTCTCGCCTCGCGGGTTCTCTGCTTCGACGACGCTCGCATTGCCGTTGCCGAGCGTGCTAATCAGGAGCGCGGCTCGTTGCTTCAGCTTCTCAATGAACAGCATGTCTGCCGCGGTGAGGACCTCCAGAGCAATGTGTAGAGGAAAGTCAGCTTTCTCGGTGTAGAGAAAGGTCAAAATAATCTCGAGGACCTCAGGTGCACAGTCGACCGGTACGATTTGAAGATGCTTGCTGTCTTGCCCTTCTCTGAATGGAGATGCAAACATAGTCGCGAAGACCTCCGAGCGTAGCAGCATCGCACGATGCGCCGGAAACAACACTGAGTGCTTTGGTTCGCGCTGTTCTGACGGGGATCGCGAAGCGCGGTTCTGAAAGTGTCCTATAGGTATGCCGTTCAGTGGTCTTTCGCTCTGTCTGACTGTCGAGCTTGGTCGCGAGCCTGGCTTGTCGTCATCTTCAGGATCCTCGTCGGCTCGTAGTAGCACGTCGGCAAATATGCCGTTATTCTTGTCCCATTTGACTTGATCAGCCTTTTGGCTGTCAACTCGTACTTTGTACTGCAGAACATTGTTTTTGAACCACGCGGCTAGCTGGTCTCGTCCTTTTCGAACGCCTGCGATCAACGAAGTTAGCTGTGTTCAGGAGTAAGAAGAGCGCGTCGCTTCGCGAGCGCTTCCACTGCTTGGCTGCGGTCCAGCGCACTGATGCGAACACCAGCTCTACATTTGCTTACCATCTTCTCGTCGCTGCCGTGTCTGTCGCCTGTCACCGGACGCCAAAATATCTTCGAACACCTCCGGCACCTCAAGCTGCCTGCTAATCTTATCTATGCCGGTCAAAATGATTTGCTCTTCTTCGCTACCGCCCAAATTCGCAGAGACATCACCCAGGTACAGATAGCGAATGCATGTCTCGAACGACTGCGCGGCAATAGCATTCGATGACTTCCAGTGCATTGTCTCCGGCGCAGCTGCTAACTTTTGTGCAAAGTAGGGACTCCGTGCGCTTAGAATGAATTTGTGAAGGTCGTACTGTGCTTCGCCAGTTTGGACCGTGATGTCTGTCGTCTTCGGTATGTCTCTCGTGAGTAAGCTAAGAAAGAAATCTGTATGAGCACGTGTCTCGAGCCAATCAACGCCCCTACCTGTGAAGACGTACCTTGTGATGTGAGCTGCGAGTGGTTGCAGTGGATCTGTCGATTTGCTGTAGTCATATTGCAGCAGAAGATTTCGGAGTCGATCGTTCAACGCATTGTAAAGTGCTCGCTCGCCTTGAAACGTATCTCGTTCACATAGGGCGCCTGCCAAATCAAATGGTATTAGCCAGGCGGCGAAGTCGTATCAAAAGCTCAGAATGTGCTGCAGTGAAGCGCTTCACTCCTCTTGACTCAACGTACCTTGCTCCAACAGCATCTGCGCAACTTCGTAGTGACCACATAGTGACGCCTTAGGGTGCCTCATCAGCCCATCAGCTCACTTCGTCGACATCTGTTTTGTGGCAACGTACCAAAATCAAAGGCGTATAATCATATTCGTCTCGAGCGTTGATGTTGACACCCTTGCTGATCTGCTCTTGACAGACTCGGAGGTCACCTCTTCTGCACGCCTCGCAGAACTTTCTGAAATCGCCACTCAGGTCTAGAGGATTTTCTTCCTTGAGCCGTCCTGAGGAGATATCTTGCCGCTCTTCGTACAAGGCTTTCTCGATCTGAGGCTTGGACTTGAGATCCGCCATAGCTGAGCGACTAGACTGGAATGAGGCGTGAAGCAAGAAACACTTCACACCCGGCGGGGGAAGACAGCAAGATGAAGTGGCAAGATCGATCAGATAAATGTTCTTGCACTTCAACTCACGATCGGAGAGTTCGCCATTCATGGAACGTCCCAAGTCCCATGACGTCGGGACGATCGGCGGTGTCCAGGTTGCTCTGTCAACAGCCGAAAGCTGCGAACTGCAGGAGCGACCCTCGATCTATGTAGACACTCTTTCACCAAGAGCGACCCTTACAGCAATCACTTGTTTGTCTGCCCAAAATGCGTACACACTGCTAACTCACAGCACCTGGGAGCGCCTCGTTTAATGCTCAGCATCCTCTAGTCCTTCTTTTGCGACAGGCCTCATCCAACATACACCAACACCACTACTAATCCCACAACGCAGCCATCATGTCGACAGATTCAGATTACGATGTCCTAGAGAAGATCGGCCAAGGATCTTTCGGTGTCATCCGCAAGGTCCGCCGCAAGGCAGATGGCGAGGTCATCTGCCGCAAGGAGATCTCGTACACGCGCATGTCCGACCGCGAGAAGGAACAACTACACGCAGAGCTACGGATTCTCGAATCACTACGACATCCCAACATCGTGCAGTACTACCACCGTCAGCACCTTAAGAGTTCGCATGACCTCCACCTGTACATGGAATACTGTGGCAATGGCGATCTAGGAGGATACATTAGGAAGCTGAAGGACAGGAAGCAACATGCAGATGAGGACTTCGTCTGGAGGATATTCGCACAACTCGTCGACGCGCTCTATAGATGTCACTATGGCGAGAACCCTCCGGCACCAGGCAAGGAGCACAATGCAAGAGACGGCAAGGCGCTCGTGAGCAAACAAGGCCATACCGTCATTCTACACCGCGATCTCAAGCCTGAGAATGGTAAGACCAGCACGTCAACGCAAGTTTGTGCAAATACTGACCCCTCCAGTCTTCCTCGGTGACAACAACAGCGTCAAGCTAGGCGACTTCGGCCTTTCGAAGATAATAGCTTCCCACGATTTCGCGAGCACTTACGTCGGCACTCCCTTCTACATGAGCCCAGAGATCTGCGCTGCCGAGCGATACTCGCACTTCTCCGACATCTGGTCTCTGGGATGCATCATCTACGAACTCGCAACACGACAAGTGCCTTTCGAGGCTCGCTCTCACATGGAGCTTGTCATGAAGATCAAGCAAGGTCGCCTCAAGCCGCTGCCACCAGGGTACAGCAAAGAGCTTAGCGATGCCATCCAGTCCTGCTTACGAACTGACCCACGACAACGACCTGATTGCTCACAGTTGCTGAGCGTGCCGAACATCAAGGTCGCTCGCACACGGCTGGAAACTGCTACGGCTCTCGGTCAGTACGAGAAGGTCCAGACTGAGCGAGACTCGGCGCTCAACAAGCTTGTTGCCGCTCACAAGCAAATCCAAGAGCTGCAAGCAGAGGTTGCCAAGCTGAGGGAGTCGAGCAAGAAGGTCGAGATGGAGTGGCATGCTCGGGCAACACTGGCTATCAATCAGAAAGTCCATGAGGCCTCAGAAAAGCATAAGCAGGAGCTACTAACACAATTCAACAAGGCTGTTGACCAACGAGCGGAGGCGAAGCTCAATTCGCATCTCGCGTCGCTACCATCCAGTCACCACAACTCGAGCAATGGCTCAGATGGTTCGGCACACGTGCGGTCAAGTACACCGCCACTGAGCAGGAACGCCGCTGCGTCTTTCGAGACAATCGTTAGCACGATTCCAGACACAGATGCATCATCGCTGCCGGACGTCCTCGAGGACTCTGTGCTCGACACCGACCTGACCGCTCTGTCGCTCAACGATCCCACCCCAGACCCAGAAGAAGAGGAGGACAAGATCTCACCGCTTGCACGACGCACTGCGAAACTGCCGCCGCCGAAGAGAGCAACAAGAAAGCCACTGTCACGCGCAAAGACGGCGACCGGCCTGACTCATTTCCGCGACGAGATCAAGGACTCTCCGATGGATGTGCATATGGCAGATCCCAGCCCAATGCCGACGGGACGTTTTGTTGGACTCGGTCTATCTCCTCGCAGGGCTGCCCCTGGTCAGGATCTCTCGCCTCGCCGGAACGCGCCTGCCATTCCACCGCTCAAGCGCAACATCTTCAGCCAGGCGGCCGAGAAGGAGAATCGTGCACCTAGCAGAGGCGTCCCTCGAGGGCGGACCCTGGTCGAGTTGTCGTCGCAATCACCAGCGAAGTGGAACCCGTTGATGCACGGTGATGACATGCCCAGTCCGTTTGTCAAGAAGCGGTAGACTAGCTTCTCATGAGCAGGATCATAGGCGTTGTGAGCGAACGGTCCGTGGTTTTGGGCGCGTTCAGCATTTCGTAAGGGTCTCAGCATCGATAGCATTGGGTAGGTAGTGGTTGGATTTGTACAGAGGGACTGAACGCTGGGATGAAATGCTTTTGGCATAGTGCAGCAGAACAAAGAGAAACCCTTCCTTGCAATACGATTTCTTTTGTGTTGGGAGGACGTCCAGCATACAAAGTTGAGATGTCGTCCGTTTCCTGGCGCGATAACAACATCAAACTTTTTATCAATCGACACGCTGACCTCACCAATATCCACCGCGGCCGGCTACACGCCCGACGAACGTCATGTTGAACGCTGTGACCAACCATCGCGGCTCGAGTACGGCTGCGTGTATGCGGCAAAAGATGTATGTATTTGCTGATGAAGTAAGTACGAGGTAGTCGCAGATATTTCCTGGTCGCAGACATTTCTTGCTGCAAGAACAATCGCCCAGCTGAAAACTGTCCCATCATGACTTTCAAAATTCTTGATTTCAATACTGCTCTCGTCACAGGTGGCGCAGGAGGTATTGGATATGCCATCTCAGAGTACTTCTTATCTTTAGGCAAGAAGATCATCATCGCAGGCCGAACGGAATCGAAACTGAAGAATGCGGCATCCAAGCTCGGCAAAGGAACGACATACTATGTCCTCGATACAGGCGACACCGAGTCGATCGCTCCCTTCATCAAGAAGGTCCTCGCGGATCATCCCGACCTGGACTGCCTCGTCAACAACGCCGGAGTTCAAAGACCGCTGGACGTGAACGAGATGAAGCCGGATGAGTTTCTCGAAAAGGCCGACCAGGAAGTCTCGATTAACATTTCCGGCCCAATGCATCTAACCCTCGGCCTCCTCTCCCATTTCAAGACCAAGAAAGGTGCCGTAATCATGAACGTCTCCTCAGTCCTCGGCTACCTCCCATCTTCCATCATCAACCCCGTCTACAATGGCACCAAAGCCTGGACACACTTCTGGTCCATGAATCTCCGGACCCAGCTCCAGAAAGATGGTGGCAATGTTCGGGTTGTGGAAATCGCGCCGCCGACGGTTAGCACGGATTTGCACCGGGAGAGGGAGGATCCGGATGATAACAAGAAGGAGAAGAACCAGGCGGCGTTGGGGGTGGGGGAGTTTATGGAAAGTGTTACAAAGCAGTGGAGGGAGGATAGGGAGGTCGTTAGTGCTGGGTCGGGGCAGGGGATGGTGGACAGGTGGTATGGGGAGTTTGGGGAGGAGTATGGGAAGGCTGCGGAGGGGTTTGTCGGGAAGTGAGGTGGTTGGTGAAGCTGAGATTGTCGATGACAGCGAGACAGTCGATGAGTCTGCTCTATGTATCCTCTGAGTATGATTGTAGATAAGAACCCGTCAATCGAACGCTCTGATGCGGTGATGTTGGTTGCTTCAAGGCGGACGAAGACTTTAAGAGAGGAAGTCAAATTGCACTCGACTGCATTGAATGCTGACACGCGACTGACACTAACAGCCTCGTGGCATTGCAATGCACGAACGTGGTGGATCAGGACCCGTCAGCCACGCGTCTGCAAACACTCTTATCCGCTGCACAAAAGTACTCAGGCAGACGCAACGCAAGATATCATTGGCTGTGTGACACTGTACAGCTCTCCAATTTGCATCCACCAGGATGTCAAACACGTCTAAACGAGTCTTCCGGCACAGATAGTATCCGAGACGCGCGACGCCATAAGACTGCTGCCGAGAAGCAGTGTAATAGATGTTCCCTCATCAATGACACCACGATACGAGGTCGTCGTGAACTACTTCTCTCAGACAGATGGCAGTCACTCCCCGTCCACCGCCTGCCCTCAGTCTCATGCCACGCTTCTGGCCTCGGCGACTAGCAGCCAATGCTGGACCCGACGCGGATCAACTCGAAAGTGCGATACCTGCGATGGCCAGGTCCCCACCACACCTACCACACCACAACCTGGAATCGCAGTCGTCCGGCCACGACGCCGGACACCCGATCACATATGGAGAGTGGCGGTAGGATGAGGCTGCGGTGAAGATGGGCAGCACTGTGGTGGTTGTATCGGAAACGGGTGGTAGAACTACAGTACGGAGCACCTCCGTATGGACATGGCCCTGCCGCGCTTCTCTCGACGCTACGTCAATGCGGCTGTTCACCGACGGGGGCCCTGGTGCCCGTGCCACAGTGCGAAGCTTGTCTGGCGAATGCGACTTGTACGAGCTGCGTGGGCGATTGGCCAACTGACGAGGCCTGATTAGAAACTTGCTTCACTCACTGCCAAGCCCCATCTCGAGCATCGCAGACGTACGACAATCTCCTTTCCGGACGAAGCGGAGACTTGAGCCCGACGCTGGCTGTATGCCCTGCATGCCCTTTACGCCCTGGGTTGTCGGCCGAATGAGACTGAAGTGCATGTATGCATACGGAAATCCACGATGACGCATCAAGCTTTGGCTCTTAGGCATGCCCGCCGTTGCGTCCAGTGCTAGTATACTCTGTAGAAGCACCTGAACGTCCGCTGACACTTCGGACTGGGACGCTGCAAACCGAACGCTACCAGCGCAGCTCAAGGCTGGCGCTTCTTTTGTTCAGACTGCAGGTAGTGCACAACGCGGCACCGCACCGCCCTGTCCTACCATACCATAGCCTCCGCCGACTGCTCCGTCTGGTGATCAGCCTTGGTGCAGACTGACACCGCCTATACATACATACCTTGACGTCCATCCCCCCCCCCACCAAAACGCTGCTGTTGCACGCAATCCAACACCTCCGCTCCACCGCTCGGGGGAGCACGCCCACCATGGAACCAACTCAGCCATCCTATGGCGGCTATGGCGCGCAAGGCGATATGAACGTCCCGGCCAATGGCGCGCATTGGTTCCCGCACGATCTCGACTACAGCTATGAGGAGCAGGACATGGACGGCGACAATGGCGGTGGGGACAATGACAACGAGGGCGGCGACACTCGAGATCCCAAGCGGAGGAGGATCGCAAGAGCTTGCGACATGTGTCGAAAGAAGAAGATTAAATGCGACGGAAAGATGCCCAAGTGCAGTCATTGCGAAAACTACAAGACAGAGTGCATCTTCACACATGTCGAGAAGAAAAGAGCGCCGCCCAAAGGCGCAAAGTATATCGAAGGATTGGAGAATCGACTTGGCAGGATGGAGAGTCTGTTGAGGATGTCGGGACTGTTAGGGGAAGATGATGGCGGCAGGACGGATCTTGGGACACTAGAGAAGAAGTTGCAAGAGAAACAACAGCATCGAAGTAATGCTGCAAGTCCAAACACCAATTCCTCCGCTTCGAACCGACAAAGCGGAGATGCGGGCACACCCAACGAAGCGCAACCGCAAAGGGTCACCAGTCCGAGTGTTGCACAAGCAAATCGCGTAGCTACCTCGCCGTCCGAGACAAAAAGCCCAAGTGTATTCAAGAGAGATGCAAAAGAGGTTGACGCGCTGGCAGATCAGATGTGCAGTTTGATCACGAACAACTGTGGTGAGACGCGATACATTGGCTCGTCCTCAGGCTTCAGCATATTCAGTCCGAAGGGTATCCAGTGGGTGAACGAGAAGACAGGCGACAACAGCTTCCAACATATGATCGCGGCAGCCACAGTCGAAGACAAAACAGGCTGGGATCACTGGAAGCCGGAAGTGTTCAACGATCTCTTTCAACGACGGATCTTCAAGCCGCTACCAGGACGACAAGAGTGTTATGCCTTGCTCAAGGACTACTTTGAGAACTTCAACTGCATGTTTCCGCTTTTCCACGAGCCAACCTTCATGCATCTTGTGGACAAACACTATTCGTTAGAACCATACGATGGTTCAGGATGGTGGGCCAGCTTGAACGTAGCGCTTGCGATCGGTCACAGGCTCAGAGTCATGAGCAACGTGGTCGGCCAGGAAGAAGACGAGGTAGCATGGGCATACCTCAAGAACGCGATGGCCGTGATGTCGGAGCTGACGATGCGCAACACCGATCTGCTCTCTGTTCAGGCACTGCTCGGCATGGCTCTGTTCTTGCAAGGTACACCTAATCCACAGCCCAGCTTTTTCCTCGTGGCAGCTGCCATCCGCTTGGCGCATTCAATAGGACTCCACAAACGCGGCTCCGGCTTCAACCTGAATGAGGCCGAGAACGAGCAACGTAAACGAGTCTTTTGGATTGCGTACCTGATGGACAAGGATATCTGCTTGCGCTCAGGGCGACCTCCTTCACAAGACGATGACGACATGAACGTGGATCTACCTTCCGAAGATCCGATAGATAACATAGGTAACGTACCGCTGTCGGTCGAGAAGGACGGTAAGAAGACTATGAACCTATTCCGGCTCATGTGCTCCTTCGCCCAGATACAGTCGCGTGTGTACAAGCAACTGTACTCTGTGAAAGCGAGTCGCCAGAGCGACGGCGAACTTCTCAACACGATTGGCGACCTAGATGCTCAGTTGGAAGAATGGAAAGACAGCATCCCGATCGACTTCCGGCCAGAGCATGAGATCAAGGCCGCCCACACGCCGCTCATTCTTCATGTCGTTGTACTGCATTTTGCTTACTACAACTGCTTGACTACGATACATCGGATGAGTGTGCATCATGGCTACTGGACCAGCCGACTCAGCGACTATGCGATACAGGGCCTGAACGCAAGACCGCTCAACCCGAGAGTCTTCATGAGCGCCGCATTATGCGTGAACGCCGCGAGGACGAGTATAGGGCTTATCCGTTACATTCCCCAAGGCGACTACGCTTGCGTTTGGTAAGATGGCGTATCGACAACTTTTACGACGATACGACAGAAGACTGACAGCTGCTAGGCTTGTGCTCTACTACCCAGTTTCCGCTTTGGTGACGCTTTTCGCAAATATCCTCCAGAATCCCCAGGACGCCCGAGCGCGTTCCGATCTCAAGCTCATGAGCAGTGTTGTGTCATTCCTGACCATGCTCGAGCGGGATGTCTCCGAAGCAAATGGTAACGTTCGGCGCATGCTCTCCGTGTGCGCAGAGTTTGAACGAATAGCTCGTGTCGTGCTGGATAAGGCAGAGCGCGAAATGCGAGGTCGCGGAAAGCGCAAGCAAGCCGAACGAGAACGTGAGAAGGCTTTGAAGGAGCGCATCAGTGGCGAAGTGGCGCAAGGCCTCGAAGAGGGCAAGAGTCTTGAACAGATTCAGGTCGAAACCCAAGCAGCCTACCGGCGCCCTGTACAAACGCCCAGTCTTCGAGCCTCAATCGCCGGAAGTCAGTCGGGAAGCCAACCAAGCAACAGTCCTGCAGGCTTTCACAGTCCACCAGGCGGTTCTGGACCAGAATATCACGGCGGCCAACAAGGCCGCTCCTCAAGCATGTCACGACCTCCGCACAATCAACACCTGCAACATCAACAAACCAACGGCCAACAACACCAACAGCAGCAATACATGCCCGCACAACCTGGACCTTTCAACATGGCGCCCTTTGCCCAAATGGATGCCAACATGCACAACAACTTTGCACACAACGCCCACAGCGGCGCGTCTCCTCAACCACCAGGAATGGCACCTTTCACTGGCCCGCCTCCGATGAACCCAGATGGCACTTTCCAGTCACCTCAGATGGAATTCACGAATATGCCTTTCGCCGCACCGCCTGGCACCGCTGAACTACCCGGCGGCGCCTTTCAGCAACCTTTCGTCCCTCAAGATCTATGGCAAATGCCGATGACACTGGAATGGGACTGGGCCGAAGGACTTGGTTTGGGCTCTTTCACGCCTGGACCGGGATTCGAAGGTGCTGGAGGGTTCCCGGACATGGGGAATATGGGGCCCCCTCCACCGCAACAATAGCTACGTTCTGAGACTTTTGCCAGACCGTCGAAGTCGTCTCGTCCGGGGAATGTAATTGATTCACGAATTTATGAATGTGAGATAAGTTGTGGCTTTGTGTATTTTGTGCGCGGGAGCGATGCGATGCGCCTACTTTTGAGCGCTCTGGGGCGTTATGGTGCAAAGGCATAAAGGGCGTTACCCTGGTTCGGGAGGGAGGAGAGAGAGAGAGAGATCGAGTACCAGGAACTCGACTCAATTGTATAGTCCAAGTTTATGAGGTTCTGTGTTCGCGTCCAGTCTAAATTGTTAAGCACAAGCGGGTTCATGTGACGTTTTGATGTCCACTAGTCGATGATAGTTCCATGGTCACCATCCTGTATTACTACAGCCTATCTGTATGCTCCATCATGTCTCGATCGCACTATGTTGGAGGTGCCTGTTGCATGGCGCAAACATGGCATCTCCCAGGCTTCATCTCACTAGAGCTGGTCCGCCATTGTCTTGCTCGTTCTAACGTTGCTTCCGCTGGGCGAAAAATTAGAGATGAATGTAAGCTACTCTTCGCGGCATGGGGTCTAAGCGGCTCGCCATTTCCGCCGCGGAGCTGCAATTGATGTCCTTCTTCGTGGAGTTTTGCAATCGATGACGAGATGCATTTCAAGGCGCGGGTTTCGCGTGATTCCATCTGCCGATGAACGGTTGTCGGGAGCCTTACCTATCATTTGGCGGTCGGGAAGGGCGCATCACGATCTAGATCCTGTCTCTCACTGCACGCGCGGTCCAGCTTCATCCAGTCCTTCGAGTCCTTGCATGGGGTCCAGAGGCTTGTCGATTCCGCCGTCGCCATTCACCTCCTCGCCATCAGCCACATTGTATTTGGCAGCATATCCCTCCTGCGCAGCGACATTAGCATCGTGATCTCGGACCTTGAACACGTGGCTCATCAACTTACCTGCTCCCAGACTGCTGTTCTGCTTCCAAGACCTTCATTCTCAGTCCTCTGTGGCTTCGCTTGGTTGACCTTGATCACTCGTCCATAGAGCTCCGACTGATCCATGTTGTCGATTGCTTCACGTGCGTCTTCGGCTAGGGAAAACTCAACGTAGCCGAATCCGCGATGTGGATCGTGGTTGGACTTTCTGGATGTGTCGTCAGTGAAATGGCCCTGGTATATCCCGAGTCTGTGGTACTAACAATTCCGGCTTGGGTAAAGATACCTCAACTATCTCGCCGAAAGGAACGAAGGCATCGTACAGCGTATGCTCGTTGACTTGGTTGTCGAGTCCGCCCACGAAGACGGTCGATTTCTGCCTGGCTGGGTCGGCCATTGTTGATGTGTGGGATAAATGTTGTGTGATGTTGTTCGCAAAGGCGAAGAAGAGCTGGCTGCTCTTTTCTGAAGTTCTGCGACCACTACTGACTGACCTTGCTCACTCGCAACAGGCGACGCGATGACTATGGGGCCTTCAACGGGACAACAGCTGACTTGCGTCACATCAAACTCATGCAAATGTATAACCGCATGTGCTTCTGTTGCAGAATGTGTAAGATAGCCGTGCGTTGATCCAGATGTATGTGTTCTTCGCCCCAGACATGCCACTTGGTGGTGCTGGACTGCTGGACTGCTGGACCCTGACCCTGACCCTGACTTGGAACTTGGTCCGCTCAGAACACATCTTTATTTCTCAATCACTCGCCGTCCCTTACTTTAGACGTCCTCCTTTCTTTCGGCCACTCCTCACCACTCGCCTGGATGCGTGGCCACTAGAAAAAGCAGTTATCCCATCCTCCCAACCACCATCACCATGGCGCTTCCTTTAGAAATACCACGCACTGCCGTGTTTGCATTCTCGCCAGGAGCCGGCGCACCGCTGGTCGTGACAGGCACACGAGCTGGCGCCGTCAACGAGGATTTCACAAGCGAAGTGAAGGTTGAACTGTGGGATCTGGGTCTGGATCAGCTCGACCGCGACTCGGACCTGAAGCCAGCTGGCACAATCACCACCGACTCGGGCTTCAATGACATTGCCTGGAGCCAGCCCGACGATGACCACCCGCTTGGTGTGATTGCAGGAGCATTGGAAAATGGCTCGATCGATCTGTGGGACGCACAGAAGCTGCGTGATGGCTCCTCGGATGCATTCATCTCTCGAACGACAAAACACAGCGGGAGTGCAAAAGCATTGCAATGGAATCTCTGGAGACACAACCTCTTGGCCTCAGTTGGCGCAAAGGGCGAAATCTTCATCTACGATCTGAACAACATGGCCAACCCATTCCGGCTAGGAGCTTCGGCAGCAAGAGCAGATGACATTGAGTGCTTGGACTGGAACAAGCAGGAGAAGACCGCACATATCTTGGCCACAGGCAGCAGCGGAGGCTTTGTCACTGTGTGGGATGTGAAGCAGAAGAAGGACATTCTCACACTCAACAACCAAGGCCGGAAAGCGGTCAGTGCTGTGGCTTGGGACCCAGAAGAGAGCACAAAGCTTGCAACTGCCACACCCAACGACCAGGATCCACTGGTGTATCTATGGAGCTTGAGAAATAGCAGCGCGCCAGAACGGACACTGAAAGGCCATGAGCTGGGTGTACTTGGCTTGGCGTGGTGCGTGCAGGACCCAGAACTGCTTCTGTCCTGCGGCAAGGACAATCGCACCATCTGCTGGAACCCAAAGACCGGCGAACGCTACAGTGACTTCGAGGCAGGCTCAAACTGGGCCTTCCAGACGAGATGGAATCCCCACAACCCAAATCTGCTCGCCAGCGCCTCATTCGATGGAAAGATCCTCATCACGTCAATACAGAGCTCGAACGCCAACAAAGACGAGCAGACCGCTGCGAACCAGGCACTCGACAGCGAGGACTTTTTCGCCAAGGCTCAGACACAGCCGCAAGGCATCTCATTCAGCTTGCCAAGGGCACCAAAGTGGCAAGCTCGCCCCGTCAGCGTTGCGTTTGGGTTCGGTGGCAAGATGGTAAAGGTGACATCCGATGCGTCGCGCAAGAGCAAGGTTGCTATTGAGACATTCTCCGTGGACAGCTCGATAGGCGAATCGGTCGGAAAGTTTGAGGAGAAACTGGGTAGCGGAGATCTAGCTGCTATTTGTGCCAGCAAGATCGAAGATGCGACGACCGAAGAGGAGAAGGCCGATTGGCAAGTTATCGAGACATTAAATGCCGGGAAATCGAGAAAGAAGCTGAGGCAATATCTTGGCTTTGAAGACGATGCGGACAATGAGCTTGCGAAGCAAGCAGAGAAACTCGAAATCAATGGTGATTATGCCTCAGAACCAAAGGCTAACGACGCCGATGATGACTTCTTTGGTGGTGGAGAGGATGGCGACAACTTTCTCGCCGACTTGGCAGCCACGAAAGGTGCTAGAACGAACAACCCATTCCACATCTACACTGGATCAGAATCCGATGCCGACAAGAAAATCACCAAGGCATTGATGCTTGGCGACTTTGAGGCTGCCCTCGACGCCTGCCTGAAGGAGGACCGCATGTCGGACGCTTTCATGATTGCAGTTTGTGGTGGGCAGAAGTGTATTGACAAGGCACAAACCGCATACTTGAAGAAGAAGGCCAAGGGTCCGAACTACTTGCGATTGTTGGCTAGTATTGTTGGCAAGAATCTTTGGGACTTTGTCTACAACGCGGACCTTAGCAATTGGAAGGAAGTGATGGCGACTCTGTGCACGTACGCTGATGAGAAAGAATTCCCCGACCTCTGCGAAGCTCTTGGTGATCGCCTCGAAGAAGCATACCAAACCGGAGACAGCCCCAAAACCTTGCGGCGCGATGCTTCTTTCTGCTATCTGGCGGGTGCCAAGCTAGAGAAGGTTGTGAACAACTGGGTCGAGGAACTGCACGAGCACGAGAAATCGAGCTTCGAAAACTCGGAAGCAGATAACAGTTTCTCGGTGCATGCGAGATGCTTGCAAGATTTCATCGAGAAAGTCTCTGTGTTCAGGAAGGTCACGAACTTCCGTGATGCTGATTTGCAAGCAACTGCAGACTGGAAGCTTGCTCCCCTTTACAGCCTATACTCCGAGTATGCTGATATTCTCGCCTCTCACGGACAACTCACAAGCGCAGAACGCTACCTCGAACTTCTTCCAAGCAAGTTTAATGGAGCAGAGAACGCTCAACAAAGAGTCCGCCAGGCTACTAGGAAAGCGACTGCCAGCACGCAGGCTCGCACAGCAGCTACGAATCGCATTCCTGCTAGAGCTACACCGGCGGTGCAGGCATTCCGACCGCCAACGCCAGCACCCTTGATCCCAGCTGCACAGCCATTGATCAATCAAGCACGGAACCCAGCTCCGTCGCCGTACGCCCCAGCAGGTGTCAGCGCGCCAGCACCCAATGCTCCTGGACCTTATGCACCGCCAAACAGTGCCTATGCACCGAGCGGCTATCAAGCACCTCAACCCGGTACATATGGGCCACCAGCACCTTATGGCGGTTATCAACCACCACAACAGGCTCCACTGGGCGCGCCGCCTCGAGCAGGAACATCCTCGCCTTCAATGCCGCCGCCATCCGCTGCAAAGACGATGAACCAGTGGAACGATCTGCCCGAGAACTTCGCAAAGGCGCGACCAGCAAACTCAAGACGTGGCACACCAGGGCCACAGGCTGTCAGCTCTCCGTTTCCCAACGCCACTCCCAACGTCATGTCGCCTCCTCCGCCAGCTGGTCCGCCTTCGACATATGCACTCCAAAAGCCTACTCCACCACTTCCACCTCCGCCTAAAGCTGGCGAGGCACCCTTCAGAATTGCGTCCCCATCCTTAGCTGCTCCTCAAGGCATCCCTCGCCCAGCATCGTCAGCCGCGAATGCTTACGCTCCTCCGCCTCAGGCTTCCCAGCCAGTGGGCTCGACACTTCCTCCACCATCGCAAGCTCCTGTCCCTCGTGGCGCATCGCCTTACCAACCTCCTCCTTCGACCTCAAGCGCCGCGCCGTCGAGCAGATATGCACCGGCGCCGGGTGCGCAGGCGACTCCAGGACCAGGGGCGATGCCGCCACAGCGGAACGTTGCGCCTAATCCTTATCATACCCAGCACCAGCCCTTTTCACAACAACCGCCACAGCAGTCGCCATATGGTCAGCCACCGCAAGCTCAAGGCCCGCCACCACGTGCAGGTCCACCTCCTGGCGGCCCACCTCGCGGGCCCCCTCAAAACAATACTGCGCCAGCGTCGCAGCCTGCGCCTCAATCGGCTGCTACACCTCAATCTCACACTGCTGGAATGCAACCGCCGCCGGCCCCGGTAAAAGCCAAGCATCCTCGAGGCGATCGCTCACACATTCCTTCGAACGCGCTGCCAATTTACGACCTCTTGACGCCCGAAGTCGCACGCATCAAGTCGGTCGCGCCACAGACCTTCAAACCACAGGTTGAAGATATGGACAAGCGAATCAACATACTGTTTGACCATCTGAACAACGAAGATCTACTTCAGCCCGGCACTGTCCAACAGATGGTGCAGATCTCACAGCACATTCAAGCCAAGGATTGGGATCAAGCGCAGGCGCTCTTCACGGACATGCAATCGGCAAAGCTGGAGACTGAGGGTACACACTGGATGGTAGGTTCGATTGTTAAACGCGTCTCATACCGGACAATTGCTAACATGCCCTAGGTTGGTGTCAAGCGTTTGATCGCTATTAGCCGTGCAACTCGAACATAGAGGATGCTTGACAGGTTCCCAAGAAGCGCGACAACAGCGACGCCAGCATTGCCGAGAGGTCGAAGTGGGGAACAGTGAACAGTGTTACAACAAGAGGGCTTATGTAGAAGCGAATACTTCATGGTCTTTTCCCGCTATGTGCATTTTCCTCGCCTTGAGAGCGCACGGGCACTTCTCGCAATTCAGGCAAAACTCAAAGTAGACCTCATCCCGTCTTCTTGATGCTCGAGGTACTGACGGCAGCTCACTGCATCCCATGCAATATCACATCGACCAAAACCACGCCAGTTTGGTCCAAGGGTAGATATTCATGGTCCACGTGACTTTCAGTGCTGACGCCAAAAACGTGGCTGGAGGCCCCCGCGGGCGCATCGCCTGGCGTAACCTTGCGACGTTCCCACGCAAGTGCCATCCGGAACAACGACTGGAGTGGGGTCCACGACGTGCTAATCTTATTGTTGCAACTCAGCCCGCTCACTGTTGATGACTATGTATCTACACGGCTCGCAAGCTTCGCAGGCTGTTTCTCGCTGCCAAGCACAACTTTATGCCAATTGGCTACCTTGAATCAAGAGGCTCCACGACACGGTCCTGCAAGCATCGCCTTCCCGTCTCTCCTGGGAGTCTTGTTTGGCCTGCCATTCGGTACCAGCGCAAAGAATATGCCTCACATGACCGCACGCCTCCCTTCGTTCTGATGGTGTCCGGCCCATTCTTGCGCAGTCTTCAGGAGAATCGCCGGCTGCACAGGCTGGCAGGGTTTCTCCACAACCTTGCCGGCAGTGGTACCAGAATCAGCTAGGATGGCACTTAGGCTAAGCGATGGGGCGCACGGGCACAGGTAACGTACGCCCTCGTGGTTCGTTGGCTGGATCTCCACACAGGCACAAGTCGGCGAGGGCTTGAGGTTATGCAGCCGCAGCCGCAGACGCCATCGACCATGGGTCCATTCACTGCTGATACATATACCTGATGATAAGGGTGTTGCTACCGTATGGCTTTGACGAAATAGCACACGTGTTGGCTGCGGGTGCTATTACGGACCTTTGTGGATCTCACGATTTGATCTCACAACACCCGAATCGGGAATCGCCAAAGTTGTCTGGCCGTTAGTTCGCCCAGTGCATCACGGCATTCGCACGAAGGACAAGGCTGCGAATGGTGAAGTGTGAGCCAGTCCAACGTTTGCGTCCGAACGAGACGTCTTTTCGTGTGCGCTGCGTGCGAGCTGTGGTGCTGCAGCTGTTCCTGCTGACATTTCAAGCCGTCCAACAACACATCAACCGCAGCCGCTAATCCATGCAGTACGTACTGCCCCAGTACAGAGTGATTGCGGAGGCCGCGGCTGCATGAAGAGGCGCAGGTCCGCTTCATCAGCCTGCTGTGCGACGATGCATGTCAACACAGATACCCGGCGGCGATTCTTCAGCAGCAGGTCGGAGTAAATATACATCGCTTAACAATCTCGGCGCACCACGAGCAGCAGGTGTGGCGCTCGATCTCTTCGACCAATGATCAGCAGATTGAGCATTCGTGCGCAATTTTGCAATGGCTGGTTTCAAACGGCGAACCTGGAACGCTCGCGCTCCCTCCGACAGACAAGCCTGACGTGTGGTAACAGCGGCCCGGAACGGCGTGACGGTACCGTGCCATTCCTGCAGATTCACCCATGCAAACGGTGTGGACACCGGCAGAAGACGCCCGTCTCTTGTATCTCCTGCATGGGAATGCCGCTCCTCCACCACCGAAGATCGAAGCCATTGTCAAGGAACTTCTAAAGGTTTGAGGTCGCTAGCGAAGCACAGTAGAAGTGCGCATGAGACTGATGGAGCACACGAAAGCGGTCCTCGGTGCATGCTGCAACCCTGCACGTATGGACAGCTATTCGCAGACCATCTGGCAGAGCTGTCTCGACGGAGATCCGGTGTTGTGTGCACAACTGCTGGCCGCTCAACAACCAACGACCTCGGGATTGGCATACTGTCAGTCCAACAGAGTGGACGATGAGGTGTTGTTCAGAAAGATCTGTATCTGCAGTTGCGATGCAGCAGCAATAATTGGATGTGACTTTCGACGCTGACATTACTGGGCAAGGAACAACAGCGGAAATGAGATGGGCCAGAAGCGAGACTCTCCAGAATCCTGACCTGCAACCTCGGCCGGGCACACGTCGTCCCGTCCCGATGCGCCAGCGCCATGGATGTAGCCAACCGCAGATCCACACCACACGGTCCACATCACCCCGACACAGCACATGCACGCTCCACTTGGTTACACCAGCCACCCACGCATTCTGCCGTCAATCACGATCCGGAGGTACGTTCATTCGCTTTTGCTTGCTTAGTGCTATCTACCCTCATCCACATTGGTGTCGGCAGGCTCGCTGATTCTGCTGCCCTCATCAGCTTTGTCTGCTCATCATCAGCCCAACTACTCTGCAACAACAGCGTCAGGGCATCACGCGTCATCGACTGCCTGCGCTGTCTAAGCTGTCGCACCTTCTCTTGCTACTTGCTACTGCTTCTCCACTATCTTCTCTCTCCCAGCCTTGTGATTGAACCTCATTGGCGCGAAGCGTACGTATCCCGTGACCTCTGGCGCACACACGTATGCCAGCTGCTTTGTACTGACACAATCTCGATCCGCAGTCTTCCCTCCCTCAGTCAACATCGTCATGTCTCAGCAATCGCCCTTGGCGCATCAGCCTCCGCATTACGGCGGTCCTGCGCGACCCCCAATGCCGCCCAACACCGCGATGCAGACACCGCAAGGTGGAAAGACGGCCGCACAATATCTCGCGGGAACCAACGAACAAGTGTGGCTGCAACTGGGCACCTTGTCCGAGGTCATGGGCGAGCTCGACGGGGCAACACAGGCATACGAGCGCGCCATGAACTTCAATCAATGGTCCGTTCCCGCTATGCTCGCCATCTCGTGCATCCTGCGCTCGAAGGATCAGTTCACCTCCGCGGTCGAGTATCTTCGACAGATACTGAAGGTCGAGCCTACGAATGGCGAAGTGTGGAGTAGCTTGGGTCACTGCTATCTCATGATGGATGACCTACAACAGGCATACTCCGCTTACCAACAGGCTCTGTACCATTTGCCAGATCCCAAAGAGCCGAAGCTTTGGTACGGAATCGGTATTCTCTACGACCGGTACGGCTCTTTGGAGCATGCCGAAGAGGCGTTTTCGCAGGTCATGCGAATGGAACCCAACTTTGAAAAGGCCAACGAGATCTACTTCCGACTCGGCATCATATACAAACAGCAGCAAAAGTTCGCCCAGAGCTTGGAGGTACGTCGTGTCTTTATGCGCGCTTGTGTTGAATGTAAATGCTGACTTATCAATAGTGTTTCCGTTACATCGTCAACGATCCACCTCGTCCATTGAGCGAAGAGGACATCTGGTTCCAGATAGGCCACGTGCACGAGCAGCAGAAAGACGTTAGTCTCACAGGACACTGCACAACGCTTTGTTGCTGACATTGTACTAGTACGACTCCGCTAAAGCTGCATACACTCGCGTACTCGAACGAGACCCCACTCATGCAAAGGTCCTTCAGCAACTGGGTTGGCTTCATCATCAGCAGAGCACAAGCTTCAGCAGCCAAGAGCAGGCGATTGAATACCTCGAGAAGTCTGTCAATTCCGGTAAGTCAATTGTGCAGACCTGCCAAGTGTAACACATTGTCTAACACAACGTTAGACCAAACGGATGCACAGAGCTGGTACTTGCTCGGCAGGTGCTACATGTCACAGCAGAAGTATCCAAAGGCGTACGAAGCTTACCAGCAAGCCGTCTATCGCGACGGTCGGAACCCGACTTTCTGGTGCTCAATCGGAGTGCTCTACTATCAGATCAACCAGTACAGAGATGCACTCGACGCTTACTCTCGTGCCATCCGTCTGAACCCCAACATATCCGAAGTCTGGTACGACCTAGGCACGCTGTACGAGTCGTGCAACAACCAAACTAGCGACGCCCTCGACGCATACACCCGGGCTGCGGACCTAGATCCCACCAACGTGCATATCAAAGCTCGTCTGGCTTTGCTCAAGGGTCAGCCAACGAATGGTCTGCCTAACCAGGGTGGCGCTCCGTTGCCACAGGACGTACATCCCCAAGCTTACCAACCAGGTGCTCTTGGTGGTGGTCCTCCAGGCCCGCAGTGGGGTGCGCATTCGCAGAACCCTCCGCCAGGCCCTGCGCCTCCACCCCTCGCTGCTGGCAATAACTGGGGCGGCAATAGACTGGCCGACTTACAAAACCCTCAAATGCAGCCACAGCCAATGAATCCTTATGATCAACGAGACCGTGCGCCCCAGCAGCCTCAGCAACCATCGCAGCAGCAGCCGACCCTGAATGTTAGGCCACAGAGCCCACCGCCACCTCGTCAATACCAGGAGTCTGCTCGTCCAGCTCCACCGGCGCACCGGGGTCTTGGATCTCCGTCGCCCAAGGGACAACAATCTACACCAGCTCCATACCAGCCAACACCCCAGCATCCAGCCCAACAGCAGTTGCCGCCTCATTTGGCAGGCCCGGCTCATCCGCAAGAGTCTGGCCGCCCACCATGCTCGTCGCAGCCGCCGAATGGGCCACCGCCGCCCTCAAACGGAATCTCGACGCCGTCGGCTCAGAACACACTGCCGCCGTACGTCCGTCAGCAAGAAAATCAGCCAGAGATAAGACCTCTGGTTGGTCAGCCGGCGCCCTCGCCAAGTGCCGGTCATCAGTTCCCACGCCCGCCATATGAGCATCACCCGAACTCTTCGGCTCCAAGCATCGCGAGTGGCGCTCCACCGCCAACGTCTGCGCAGATCGCCGCCGACGCAGCTGCCAGAGAGCGTGAAGAGCGACCGCCTAGCGCTGCGCAAAAGCGACATCGGGAATGGGAGGACGATCCCAACACGAGCGCTTCCAAGAAACCCACCACTGAGGACACCAAGTCAAGGCTGGATGACATCAAGATGCATCGTCCTTCGCCGCCTGCGCAGATGGGTACTCCGCCGAATCGCAGTCCCTCCGAGCTGAGACGTATGGATGAGCCACGACCTACCTCAGCTTACCACCCATCTGAGGCCGCGCACCATCCACCGTCGCTCCCACCAATGCAGTCCATCACACAGCGATCCCCACGCATGTCCGCGCCGCCGCAGGAAGAACTGCAGCGTCCACCGCCGCCTTCTCAGTCTGCGTCACAATCACAAGCTCCAACTCAAGCACCGCCTCCACCACAACAGCAGCCACCGCTGACCTCAACACCGGCTCCGGCTCCGACTTCTGCGCCAGTACCTCCACCAGTGTACGAGCCTGCTGCACGGAAGATGGACATGGATGAGAACTACGATGACAGCGGGGACGAGGAGAAGCGCTCCGCCAAACAGGAAAGCCAGAGGAGTAGCCCGAAGGCCATGAACGGTGCCTCTGGTGCGCTAGCGGCCAACACAGTCGAGCAGCAGGCCTAGGGCTTTCAGGCCAAGACATGATAACGATTACGAAACGAGACGGCATTTGCTTCACAGAGATACCTGCTGGCTCCGCACAGTTCATAGCTTTTCAAGTGGAAGCACATAGGTTCTTCTGTAGCTCAGTTGCTGATGTATGGTATAGCTAGAATTCAAAAGTCTACTGTGATATTTCTAACATATCTTCTTTCTCCCAGCTATTGCTCATACCGTCTTCATGATTCGAAGGTTGATCTATTGCAGCATGCAAGTGATGTTCGCCTATCGAGCCAATGAATCAAATAGTCGATGCGTCTCTTGAGATTTCTCCAAACAAACATCACTCTCATGTGCTTCCCAAACAATCTAAGTGTCCGTACGATACATTGAGCTGGACCGCAGTAGCAGAGTGTTTACCTCGTGACGATGCTAGACAATATCGGCAAAGCGGTACGCGATGGACTTCTGATTCGTTGCTGCATGACCTGACGTAATTTGAGAGTAGTGATGTGCCTCTTGAGACGATGCAGCTGTTGCTCTAGCCAGTGCATGAAAGCTTTACTGAAAGGCGCGTGGTCACTTTCTTCTTGATCGACTTCGTCTATATCTCGTTTCATCCTCAGCAACATGGCACCCTCAGGCCTTGCAATCCTCATTGGAGCCGGACCGGCCACAGGAGCAGGTCAGATGTGACGAACATACTGTACAAGGATTCTACTGATCATGGCGTAGGTATCGCTCGTATCCTGTCGCATCCAAGCTATGGTAACATGGCAGTGGCATTAATGGCCAGAAGACCAGAGCCGTTGCATGATCTCGTCAAGTCACTTCGATCCCAGAGCCCAGATGCCGTGCTGGAAGCCTTCCCGACAGACACCAGTCCAGACAACTTGAGGAAGGCTTTCGCCGACGTCAAGGCTGCCAATGCCTTCCAAGGTCTCAAGTTGAAGGTATAGTCATCATGTGTTCTGATCGACAGATATTGATCCCGTCGCAGGTTGCGATTTTCTCGATCAAGAGCAGCTCGAAGAAGCCGTTCATGAGCGAGACCTTCGATGAATTCATGGCACCTCTCGAGACGTACGTGGGTGGAGCCATGGTATTCGCTCAAGAATCACTCAAGCGGTTCTTCGAGGACCATGGAGAAAAGACGTTGGCAGAAGGCTCCGAGAAGAAGGGCACCTTGATCTTTACCGGAACCCTTGTAAGCTGCGCTTCATGCCGCTGCAATGCCTTTCGTTTATCCCATGCTAAGTCGTATCTCAGGGCGCTTTGCGCTGCAACGCAGAATTCGGAAGCTATGGAGCTTCTCGAGGCAGCGTTCGACAGCTGGCTCAAGCATTGGCCAGGGAGATGAGTGCCAAAGGCGTGCACGTCGCGGTACGGAACCAGCGACACCTTGTAACGATTGCTCACCCACTGACGTATCTAGCACACCATCGCCAATGGACGCATCGCCGATGCAGACAACGAGGACACCAAGAGTGGCAAGCAGATGGCTGCTGAGGCTGTTGGCAAGACATACCTCTGGTTGTCCCAACAAGAGCCAACGGTCTGGACTCATGAGCTCGATCTTCGACCCGCGCAAGAGAAGTTCTAGTATGTCTTCAGCATAGATTAATCACTGATAAGAGAAGCAATTTTGGCCGATGACAAACGTGCCGCAGCTGCACCGAGACAGCTGAGACCTATTCTTACAACTGTTGCGCACTGATGCCGTCTCTTGACGACTCTGCGACGTTCGACCTCTTCGCACTCTATATAAGATAGGTTGGCACTGCTTATCCACTGATGCACTTACAGACATAAGAAAGACCAGATATAGCATGGATGAAAGCCTTTCCTTCACGCAGTCCTCACTATTCATTTTACGGAGCTTCGGGTGCTTCAACATTTCGCAGAGCTACATGTGATGCCGAGGGCCGGTAATGAAAGGGACGAAAGAGAGAAGTGGGTGGAGTCAGTACATGGTCACGGTCCTCAAGCGGCCATGCAAACTACCACACTACCACGGTATTGCTTACCATCAGCGGGGACTACACCCAGTGGCCATCCAGAAGCAGTACGATGCTATTCTTCAAGAGGTAGGTGAGGCTTATCGTAACCACGATTGTACCCCACTTTTGATGACCACGAGATGGGCAGAGGTGCAGAAGAGGAGGGGATTTGGCGACTATGCCCTGACATGCGTATCCACAGGCATACTTCGCGTGCTCAGGTAGCCGTCGCTCACCCCTGACATCTCACGCCTTGCCTCAGGTACGCAGACTGTCGTCACCATGCCAGAGGTCGATCTTCAACCCATGGTCACCCAGGAGCTTCCGGTCGATATTTATACGCTTGTTCGCGGGACTTGGAGGTATTCACCCCGTTCAGTCATCGATATCCTTATGTCGCAGCAGGCATTGCGAGTGAGGCCCTAGCGATGGGACTGAGTGATCGATACTGCTGGCTCATCTTCTCCTGTCAGAGGATCGACCTATTGCCTGCTCATGGCCAGCCTTATTCGCTCTCAACGCTTGAGATTGACGTACGATACAAGAGCTGCAGGCAGCGCCCTTCTGCCAAACCCATTCTGAACATCCCAACTGTCTGTGTATGCAGGCAAACCGTACATAGCCTTGAGCCTCACCACTCATATCTGCGTCGAAGAAGCTAAAGTCCCGTCCTTGAGTGGCTTCCTGGGTGGTCTGTGCCTGTGGCTGGATAGTCGAGCTACGGGTTAGGTCGACGTGAAGCTTTATATCGTACTGTGCCGCATCGTCGTGACCCTGCACCCTGCCACAAGCGAGTTCAGTGCCTCATTGCCGAATCGATGGAGCCTCCTGTCCACACATAGACTCGCTATCGGTATTCGATAGTCAGTCTGTTCACATATAAAGCATCGGCATTGACGAGTATGCCCAGGCACCGCAGGGTAGTGATGTTATCATCCTCAGCAGCAAGACATCTTCCAAACACATACTGTAGCTCACAAAGCCAAACATAGTCTCGGAGTACTGGCAGGTTTCACGTGAATGAATACTGATTCAGGACCAGGTGGTGTGCTCTTCTTCGCACACTCGACGTCGAGTCCCCGACTTGCAACCAAGTGGCACGAGGGATACGAAATACGGAAGCAACTTGCTGTGATTCGTGCGAGGAAGGCTGCGCCTCGTGACTAAAAATCGAACAACCTTGTCTATCGACATTGATTCAAGGCGCATCCAGCAGCTGTACTTAGTGTGGTGTGTGCAGGGCCGGCGCACTGCCCAAATGTGTGCAACGAAGAGCGGGCGACTCGGATTTCTGTGGCGTCCGGCTCTGAGAGTGCATGTGGCGAGCGACGTGGCACAGTAGTGCGCATCAAGCTTACCTCCTAGTTCACGCAAGAGGCGGGGGCTGCCTTTCGAGCGGCGCTGCGATATGTAGGAACGATGGATGGATGCCTGGGACATGTCGTTGTGCTTTCCGAGATGATCGTTTACGAGAGAGCGATAGCCTGCTACCACGTTGGAGCATCTCGTGCGGCCAATCGAGCCACATGCCACATGCCACGCTGTCTGAGTCTGTCTCAGACGATCGCGTCCGTTACTGCGTTTGCGTGATCTAGGTCCGATGGTCCCTGTTTAGAGAGCACAGTAGCGGGGACTGTAGCGCGAGCTTGCAGCCATCTTAGCGTCTTCTCGAATGCCGCGGCTGATGACACCGTTGAAGAGCGCGCCGTTCATTGGTGGCCTTCGTAGGCGTGCATGGCACCGGTCCATGACCTCCAGCAGCAGGGAGAACCAGGCAGCGCTGTGGCCGTGGGGTGGGTGCGTGCTATGGCTACAGCGGGAGGATGAATTGAGGTCGCAGTTCGCCTCGAAGGCGGGTGCTGGTCGCATCGCTCCTTCTCCATTATCACTATTACCTTGCTGGCGCCCACCGATGAGCGCTCAATGTGCACGTACGGGACGCCTCGTATCCCGATGGTCGTGAGATCATCTACCAGCAGTCCAGACGCCGCGCTGTCACCAGCAGAGCACCTTCCTCCTCGAGAGCGGAGCACCACCAGGACATTGGCGGCAGTCAGCCTCAGCCAGCCGCTCTGCATACCCGTCCGTCATGGCCTTCGTCACCGCCAGTCGCAGCCAGCAACCGCCCAGAAAGAGAAGACGCAAGACAGCAGCAGGCGCTGCCGACGACTGCTTCAGTTGCTCCAAGCGAGGCATCATATGTGATCGAAAGCGCCCGTACTGTGGCCGTTGTCTAGAGGAAGAACAAACATGCTCGGGCTACCCGACACAGTTGACGTGGAATGTGGGAGTCGCCAGTCGAGGCAAATTCCGTGGACTATCGCTGCCCGTTGCCAATGCATCAGAAGCTGTGGTGCCAGATGGAGCACGTCATAGGAAAAGCCCGCCTGGTGTCAAGGTCAAGGTCAAGGTCAAAGCCGAAGCCGCCATCGATCCTGCCATCAGCGACATCTCAAAGGCGCAGCTTGCACCAGACCAACCACGACGACGGCACTGTCCGGCGCCGACATCGACCCCGATACCGACACAATATCGCCAGCAGGATGTACCCGATGTCTCGTCCACTCCGCAGGGATGGCATATACCGGCGTATGAAGCATATTCGACCCCTCGTCCAGGTAGCGAGCACCGACCTTCGCTTTTCAAGCATCACTCGCTGCAACACATACAGACCGCATTTGGACCACAGTACGATGCTCGGGGCGCTCCCAGCTCGGGTAGTCCGACAGCCTCTTTCACAGATACAGAGTTTCATTCGCCGCTGGATTACCCTCAGACGCCTGGGTCTATAGCGTTCTCAGAGCCATATTCGCAGTCAGCGCCATTCTCTTACACCAGCCAGCCTCTCAGCAGTGCAGTCGATACGTACGCCGATGGGTTGAGCTCTAGCGTGGACTCGTTGCAAAGCCGGTCATCGTATGAGAGCTGCACAATTCCCGCGGCAGCTGGGCATGATATCCTCCACTTTGTCCCGGATGCACTGACGCATGATGCAATCCTGTCTAGTCCGGGTTACGACATCGATTTTAACTACAGCCTCTTTGATCAGCTCGAGGGCATACCTGAGGACGATACGGACCTTGACCACAATGCCATGGCGATGCTGGATCCGCGGTTTAGCAGTCCCTTCTTCAGCTTTACGCCGAGAATGCAGTCGCTCATGGAGTATTACGACCGCCATGTCTGTCCCTTCCTGGTAGCTTTTGACAGCTCAGAGAATCCTTACAGGAAGCACGTGCTTCAACTTGCTATGCATAACGAAGGTCTACAGAATGCAGTCGCTGCTCTTGCCATCAACAACCTGCGCATGCGAAAGCAACCGCCGCCACGGCAGGTAGGCTTCCTCGAGGAAATTACTGATGCATTCGATGGGTCCGCAAAACCACCCGCCACGAATGAGCCTACAGCGGAAGAGACGTGCTACAAGCAAATGTCCATCGACCAGCTGAATATGCAGCTGACCGACAGCCGTGCTGCTCAGGACGACTCTGTGCTGGCCACTCTCCTCATCCTTTGTCTCTTTCATGTCTGCGATAGCGGGTGAGTGTTCCCTAGGGAGTATACGCAGTTGCGACTGGGCCGGCAGTGTCTCTGAACGGCTGAGTTGTCTTATGAGACGATTCGGACGCTCCGCAGCAGAGCTCTCCCGGGGTCTTTCGAGGGAGATATTGCTCGCCTAGTCATAACTGTATAAATCCGCCTTTACGAACTCGGACATTTACTGACCCTTCACTGTTTTAGCTTCAGCAAATTCAAGACACAGCTCGCTGGCGTGCAGAAGTTACTGTCGCTTCGCCGGCCCTCCGGTCAGTCAGACTTTACTCGCTGGGTCGAGATGTTCTTTATATGGTTCGACGTGATGACAAGCGCTGTCAACGACCGGGAGATGCAGATCAAAGGCGAATCGTTGGACATGCTGGACTATTCCGCTGGTCTTGGCGCCCTCGAACAGTTCTCGGGCTGCGATGGCAGACTATTCAAATTGATCGCGCGGCTGGGACGTCTCAATCTGCTTGCTCAAGGTCGGCCTGTCAAGACGCACGAGAGGGGCGTTGATCGCATGCCGCG
This sequence comes from Dothistroma pini CBS 116487, assembly GCA_002116355.1. Taxonomy (NCBI): domain Eukaryota; kingdom Fungi; phylum Ascomycota; class Dothideomycetes; order Mycosphaerellales; family Mycosphaerellaceae; genus Dothistroma; species Dothistroma pini. The sequence goes on from KZ108234.1 coordinate 141,209, forward strand.
GACCCCAGCATCCCATCCGTCATCGCTCAAACGGAAGAGGCAGACTCCACGCTCCTCGCCGGCAATTGACTACGAGCAAATCGATGGCAATGACTCGGGGACACCAATCCTCTCCTCTGATGACGACAACGACAGTACCCCTGACTGTAACACGAACAGCACAGCTTTTACCGACGACAGAAGCGAATTTTGGAGCGAGTGGAATGATATCCGGTCCAGACTGCAAATGTGGCAGATGGACACGGCTTTCAACAGCACACCGCCACCTACATCCACACCCGGGCCTGATCTTGACCTGGGCCAACGCGACATGCTACACATCAATGAAAGTTTCCGCTACTCCGCTCTACTCTACACAGAACGGCTGGGCCACCCGGTCCTCCCCAGCTCCCACCCAAACTTCCAAAAATACGTCTCCAAAGCACTGTATCACATCACATCCCTCGAAATCACCAGCTGCGTCAACAAATTCCTTTTATGGCCTCTTTTCATCTGCGGAACTGAGTGTGTCGATGAAGCGCAGCGCAACATCATCAGAGCTCGGTGTATTGAAGTGCAAAAGGAGAGCGGATTCTATAACAACCTATCAGGTCTGGAGGTTCTGGAGAAAGTGTGGCGAGAGGTTGGGAACAATGTACAGGGCATGGAAGCTGCTGAAATCAAGGCTCGAAGGCGAGACTCTGAGGCTCAAAGGACTGGACGTTATGGACAGGCTTTCCGGTGGCGGAGGGCTATGGATCGTGTGGATGGAGAGTATATACTCATATAATGAAGTATACAGGTGCGGGCACAGACTGCGTCGCATCTCATGAATTGAACGTTTGGACATGCATTCAAGTTGACTTGTGGCCGCTGCATTCTCACCGCGTGTGTGGAGACCAATTTGACGTGCAGACTGGGGTTTTGATGCAGGGACAACAAGCAAAGTTCGATGCAAACGGTCTATTTCATGCAGACTTATTGAATTATGCACTCGAGACTATAGTTACAGCAAAGCCACGCCGGGGCCTGTTGACCATCGCTCAATGCATCATGTGTTTCCCCATGTCAAATCCGCAAAGTAAGCATGCACGCTGGGGGGGTATATCCATTCGCGCCATTACGCCTAACCACCTTTCGCTTCCCTAATGTGAGTCGTCAAATGCGGTTTGAAGAATCGTACAGCGACGACTGAGAGCGTCGTGACAGTGGGTGTCACGTTTGCCCTCAGAGCTCGGATGGAACAGCTTAGGTGACAAGCAAAGCGACCGCGGCAGCGCCGAGACCCATGATGCTTGGCTGCTTGAAGCTGTCAGCGCCGCCGGTCTGCTGAGCTGCGCCCTCGGTGGTCGACTTGACTGGTGGAGCCTCGGTGGTGGTAGCAGAGGTTGGGCGGCTGGCTGTGCTGCTGCCCTCAACTGGGTTGGCGGTGTTAGTGCTGAAGCTCGAAGCCGCCGGAGGGACGGCAGTGTCGGTGTTAGTTGAAGCCGGTGGTGGAGTCTCGGTGCCAGCTGATGGAATGCTGTCGGTTGGCGAGGTGACGACTGGAACTGTGGTTGCCTCAGAAGAAGCTGGTGGAGCCGGAGCTGGAGTACCAGCGGTGGCAGGAACGACCGGGATGGAGTCGGTAGCGCCAACAGTGGTGGTCGACGGCAAAGTGACGGTGCTCTCGGTTGGTGTCTCGCCTCCGTAAGCTGGTGGAGCGACACCGGTCTGGCCTGTGGATGAGGATGGTAAGCTTTCCGTCCTCGAGCCATAACTTGATGGAGAGGGCAGGATAGATAGAGTGGAGGGTATCGAGTATGGTGAGGTTGGTATCGAGGCAGTTGTGGTGACGGTGTATGTGGTTTGGTCAGAATAGGTAGCTTGTGCGGATAGCAACACGCTGAGGGCATTTATGGTGGTAGGATAGGAGGCAGAGGCAGCGGATAGGAGGACAGTGAGTGCATTCGGGGTGCCTGAGCTTGACGGGGAGGCATCTTGACTGCACTCACTGGCTGAGCAGGTGGTCGGGTATTCAGTCACGGTGACTAGTGGTTGTTAGCATGAAGTCGACTTCGGGTCGTGATGAAGAAGCTCTGTGCAGCGTTAGCGATATGCTTCTTGAGGTGTCGAATGCGATATCAGGCTACTCACCACCAGTGACATCAGCCACGGCGAAGGTGACGAGCGCGAAAGCGCTGATAGCGATGGAAGAGCGCATCTTGATATTGGCTGATGTCGAAAGTCTGTAGTGACTGTTGCTGCCTCGGGGTTGAAGATGGAAGCTGGTGATCAGCTCTGGTGATGTTGATTGAGTCAGGCGTCGAGTGATGCTTTTTGGTTACGAGCGTTGGAGGGAAGGTTGTCTTGAAGTGAGAAAACGTCCTGTAGCAAAAAGAGGCTGGGCGCGCTAGCCACCCTGTTTGTGACTTCACATGCGCGACACAGTCACACAGCAGCACCTAAAGTGCAGCGTTTGCAAGATTTTCGTTCCGCTCATTCACTGCTTTGTGTAAGACGTATTTCCTGTAACATCAATGCCACGGCGCATCTAATGCGTGTTGTCCTACTTGTCGGTGTCTGGCCTGCGTGGTCGTCTCACGCTCTGTATGCCGAATTTCCCCGCGTCGTCACGGGTCCATCCCATATAGCCGTCGTTGATCACTTGACATACCATCTTCCAAGACATACATCGTCGAACGCACGTTCTATGGCCATGTGAGGGCAGGTCATCAAGGGAGCAGACGAAGCTGAAGTCGCCTTGTTTGTGGCGGGTGAGCCAGGGATCTTTGAGTTCGGCTCGGCAGGGAACTGCCGGGCCAATCATAGTCGGTTCATGGCGCCTCTGCCGTGGCCGAGCAAGGTTCTGCATGAGATCGTGCATCAATCGAGCAAGGCACAACATGTGAAATGGGCAGCCGTGCGATCTAGACTCTGAAGGTGAAACGCGCAATATCGATTGCGGTGGCTCTGCTTCACATCCGGAGGCGGTATCACATACACACAGCACTCTCGGCCGCTTCATCACCACAACCCGATCACTCTTGACCTGTAATCCGTGAAGGCAAGAAGAGACGCTGAGGCATGGCAGCCACGATCTTCATGGCCATCCCTGACATGCATGGAATAGATGCGTACACACTATGAGCTTGGACGTGACGCGATATGAGGCCGGAGGCTATCTGGATTCGTTATGGACCAGTGCAGACTGCTGTGCTGCCGTTGAAGCGCCATTGAGCTTTATGCTGGGCATTCCAGTACTCTGCTGCCTTTGATGTGATACGTGCTAATGGATTGCCACTTCTTTGCGAAACGAAGAAGCCAGATGTTGGGCCGCGTAGACATGGCATTCTGTGGCCTTCCGTTGGCTCCCTCCCTGGCAACCAAGATTTGTCTGTCGTCACACAACATGTGGTACAACGCACAGGTATGTGTGAGATGTGATGCGAGGAGCAGTCCGTTTCGCGATCAGATGTTTTCGACACAGCCTCAACAAATGGGTAATGTTCCAGTCATCGTAAGGCTCTTTTCAGGGAACAGACGTGAAACAGTGTCTGGGTATCTCGTGGCATTGGGCAGAATTAAGCCTTGAAAGGTCAACGTGGTTCTCTGTGTCTAGTCTCTGTCGTAGCTTCTGTATCTCCTGCTGAGTTGTCAGCTTCGTTGCCTTTGCAGATGTATGTTGTAGCGTAAGGTCGTGACTCGTGGTAGATCAGACAGCAGTTGGACAATAAGTGAATCCACATGATATTTCAGAACAGGTCTGTGTAGTTATTGTGTGACATCATAGCAGGGCGGGAGTGTAAGGAGGTGCTGCATAACGTACCTTCTGTCATCAGGAGGCGTGGTGTGGCGTCACGCAATGCCTTGTGTGGCGTCTATCAATCAGCTGGTCATAGACTTGCTTGTTGAGGGTCAGTACAGTCAGCTTGTACGCTGCCGTTTGAAGAAGCTGTCAAGCTTTTTTTGTGATGAATCGTGAGCTGAGCGCCCTATTCCGCCGCGCTGCCTCTTCAGACCCGTGAGATGCTCTTTCCTGTCAATGCCGCGGATGACCGTCATCCAGCCTTCCAAAGCGCTGCCTTTTACCGTCCCTTCGTTGTCATCGGCCGAGGGCAGGACGCTTTCAAGCGTGGTGGCAGTTCCGTCGACCTTGGCTTGGTCTTTGCGCTCCTGAGACTCGCCCGCGCAGGACGTCGACGCCGCCACTTCCTCTGCAACAGACATCTTAACAGCCTCCTTGGATTTATTGATAACGAGCTCAAGGTAACCGGTGTTCGACCACCCACCCAAATGCTCCAGCACAATGCTACCACGAGCTGCGATGACCTCTGGAGTAACGGTCACAGTCTTTGAAGCAAAGCGAGCAAGCAATCTCCGCCAAAGATGTGACAGTAAGATACCATGCGACACGACAGCAACGACTCTTCGACGAGGTTCGGATTTCACCGCGAACAGCGGCATCATGTGCTCATCTAGGAAGGCATCCGCTCGCTTGTTCAACGACTCTTTGCTTTCCACATCTACGAAACCGGAATCGTCCTTGTGTTTCTCACGATGAGCTTCTTTGCCCGACTTCTTAGCCTCTGTCCGTGCCTGGAAAGTTTTGCCTTCATAGTATCCAAAATCTTGCTCGATGAGATTAGGAACCTGCATGATGTTGAGCTGGTCGTTGCCTGAGATTGTCTGAGCAGTCTGAATGGCTTGCGCTGTCTTGAGAGCTCTGGACAATGGCGAGGCGAAGATGTGCGAGAAGGTTACCTCATTCTTTGTGAAGTGCTCACCGAGGCGGCGAGCCTGTTCGACGCCGTGAATGGTGAGAGCGGAGTCTCTGACACCAGCGTATAGTCCCGCTACGTTGTCAACGGTTTCGCCATGTCGAATGAGGTACAGCTCCATGGACTGGAGAGTGTTGCGTTGGAGACATGAGAGAGCATGATTGATGCGAAAGGTTGAAACAGGTCAAAGGAAGAGCGGGAGTTGCGACGCGAAGCTTTTTCACCAGAGGTAGAATCTACCACTTTGCCGACGTCTCGCCGCTACAGCGTTCACCTCACCGTCGAGGTCGAACTCATACTGCAACGTCACACGTAGCACCTTTTTTCTGCCCACGGCTCGACTGTCCGCGATCGTCCACATCGGTATAGTCGTGCTCTGGTGAGACTTCATACTTCGCGTCTGCATCCGTGGATTCGTCTCGAATTGTCCACAGTCCGGTAACACCCCGTAAATGGACCACGAGGCTCAGTGGATCACACCGAGCGTGAGAAGATCATAACAATTAGCTCGGCGTGCAGATTTTGGTCGAGCAGGAAGCTCTTCGGCTCGTTTGCCAATCGCATCGCATGCAAGACGACGTTGCCTCAGAAAAAGTCCGCAAGAGATCAATGGAGCCGGCGAGAGATTTCGAGTGCGCACACCACGCTGGCCAAGAGAATATCGCATGGCAGTGGGTGCAAGTAGGGACTGCGTCAAACGCAAATGTCTGCCTTTCGCAAGGCAGGTAGGCGTTCTGGCAGTAGCTCCCCTTCGTGTGAGTGCCCAGCTACACTTCAGTCCTCACATGTGGACAGCATGCCTGAGGCCATCCCACGTGGTGCGCACCAACAGCACAGGGCCCATTTCATTCTACACATATCCTCTCTGCCTATGTCTAACCCTCTCATTCCGTCACCTCGAGAGCTAGACATGCATTCAACCTCGACCTCCACCAACATGACCACTACGCTTCCCGCCCTAGAGCCACCTACACTCACTGCGTTTGCTATACCGATCCCGACCGAGGATCAGGACCCAGAAATCGAGACTCGGCGTCTTAGCGACAACGTCACCTTCAATATGGAAGGAACGTCCAATGTGGACGTTGACGGGGACGAATTGAAGCAAAAGATGAAAGACGATGATATTCTACCACCTACTCATGAACATAGCCTTGTGGATGAGTATGATCTGAAGACCCTATGTGACATGTCCGCAGTAGCACCAGCAATAGACAAGGAGGATGGCGCCGATAAGGTCGAGCCGACGCACGGACTTGATGTGGACGACCTCGAGCTCCCAAGACGCGAGCTGAGACCTCAGTACAGGGAGAAAAGGACCTTCGCCACGACATGGGTTGACAATGATGAAACTGGAAATTATGATCCAGTAGAGGAAGAGCGTAACGCGAGGCGAAAAAGAGCAAAGCTGAGGCTTCGCCGAGACTCTGTGGAAACAACATCTGATGGAGAAGTCAGCGACCGGCTCACCGAAGATGTCACCGATGAAGTCGCGTCAGACCCCGCAGAACTTTTCGTGTCTCTCAGTTTCACAAGCGAGACCGGCAAGGCTGCTTTCACCGAGCTTCTCAACAAGCTTGCCGTCGAGGAAACGTCTGAAAAGACCGGCTACAAGCTTCGGAAGAGAAGCAAACTCGCGGTATCTCCTCCAGGCTCCAGCCGGAACGGTACCAACGGCATCAGCACGGAGATAGATCTGTCCGCAAAGCCCTTCGCTCGTGGCTGCTGGGGATGCACAACTACTGACACATGCTCGCTGCTGCACGACGAACGGCAATGGCCGTGCCAGACCTGCTTCGAAGACGACATGGACTGCGAGCTGATCATACCACCAATCCGCAAACGAGCATGTGAGATGTGCAAGCGGCGGAAGATCGCCTGTTCGTACAACTACACCCGGAACCATGGAGTGTCGTGTGAGCAATGCCAAAGGGTTGGGCAAAGGTGTATTGCGGGTCCCGTCAAAGAGTTCATCAAACCACGCGTCCGCTACGACAGAGACTGGGAAGCTGATCCGCGTCCGAAGCGAACAGGTGGAAAGCAGAAGGAGCTCGAGGACTGTCTTGAATGCATCGGCGCCCGCAGCTCATGCTCATATCCTGTGGGAAATTCCGGCAGCCCATGCGGGGACTGTACCAATCGCGAGTTGCCATGCACCATCACCAATAGCGCGCCCGCCGAGAATGCTTCATCCGTCGACACTGCTACGCTAGCCGATGGAAAGAACGAGAAGGCTACAAGTTTAGAGGGCGCTCTCAGCCTTGCCAAGCCACGCAGTGTCGAGCAAGTGAGCCTGCCGACATATGCCGCGACAGCAGCAGCAGAGCATCAACTCGAGAAACCAAAAGGCACTAAGCGCAAGATCTACACCAGCTTCTCCCACCCTATCACCTTCAACTGCGATCTAGAAGGCGACCAAAGTTCATCCTGCCACTTCTGCACGGAGCCCGCCCTACCGAAGCTCGGCTTCGGTACCCTACATCCAGAAGTCATTGACTGGAGCGATGGCAGAGGTTTTGACGAAGTTAGAAATGGGCATATTGAGGAGAACCAAATTGAAAAGATGAGGCTCTGTTATGCTTGCACTTCGAGCAGATTGGCAATCGTCACTTGCTATCGACACAAGCTAGACAACATCACATCGCGAGGCGCCGAACACGCTGAAGTCGAAGCACAGTCCTGCCATATCTGCAATGGAACCGCGACTTACGGATGCATTTCTAGCGATGGAGATGACACTGGCTGTGGTCTCAAGCTTTGCCGACCATGCGCAGTCACCCTCAGCCGCGACCACTCCGGGTACCTGGTCAAGATGCTGGGCAAGCTTGCCGACTTTCCACAGGATCCAGACCCAAGGACGTTGAGGGCGGATTGCGAGTTCCTTCGAGAAGACGGTCACATCGCCAGATACCTCAAGTTTCTAGACACGCAATAGAGTGCGCGAACAGCGCATAAGGTGGGAGAGGAGAGACTAAGCAAGCTCGGCAAGAAATGTAAGATAGCAAGTTACTCTATCAACACCACATCCTCAATACTCCGCTGATGCTGTTCGCCTTCGCGTGCTCGCAATCCTGTGAGGCCATGCTTCAGTTCTCGCTGCCGCCGCTATGCATCTCGAAAGTCCCAAGGTACCAATACTAAACGCCGTTTCCGCAATCAGCAAATCAATCGCCAGTCTTTGCGCCATCGAGATAATCTTGGCCAGCGTGCTCGTAGTCTGCAGAGAGATACTTCTCAACTCTCTTCGCTAGCCACTGAGTCATCTTGGACAGTTCCTCTCTGAGACGACTGACGGACTGAGAGTCCATGTTGGTGTGCGCAATGAGATCTGGCATGGAAACTGCGAAAAGTCAGCATCAACGCAGACTTACACAGAAATTACTTGAACTTACCGAAAAGTCGCAGGAGGTGCTCGCAGCCATACATGTCGCACAAGGTCTTACCAGCGTGCTCACCATGACCAGACTCGACCTGTTTATGGACGTCGTAGAACTGCGGCCGCTCGAACCGGTAAAGTAGAATGCGTCCAAGCGCCTTGTTGAAGTACTCCTTGACGCCTGCGATGACCTCTTCAAGGATGTCAGCATCAGCAGATCCTGGCCTCCGATGGATGCTCTCTGCTTCGTAGTAGTCGTTCAAAAACTGGGTTATGGGTGTGGGCGAAGGCACTGGGACGAGTTTCTGCTCCTTGGTGACTTTCTCCCAATCATCGACCAATATCGATTTAAGAGTATCGGGAATGAACAACCGCACGGCTGGTCGTCGCACGAATTCTTCTTCCTGTGATCTTGTTAGTGTGAATTGAGGAACGAATAAACAGACTGGTTGAGTGCATGGTGCCTTCGCATGAAGCTCGCAGTGTGCAACAGACACTCGCGGATCGCTGCACTGAAGTTTCCATGACGTGGCCATCGCGCAGCACTTGCAAAAGCAAGAAGCATGTGTACGAGCGGCCCAAGGGCCTTTGCAACTGGCATGCGCCAAGACTGCCAGCGCCGAACCTCAAAATCGCAAAGACCAGGGCCATATACGGCACAGAGTGGGAAGACTCACCTTATCGATGCCCTCAATGTCGCGTCCACGCTTGGTTCCTCGAGGTGGCATCGGTGCGACAGAGCTCCTGTCTTCGCTGCCACGGGCCGAAGAGCCACCTGTCAGATCGGAGCCAAAAGGACGCTTCTTGGTAGATGTCAAAGGAGGCTTTCCAGACTGCGCTCTTCGTTGAGCGTCCATGTCCTTCTTGAGATTCTGCGCGAGTTCCTTGTTCTCGTCCGTGAGCTTGCGAACACGTTCTTGGGGTACCCAGTCGTCCCACCTTATGAAGGTCAGCTGTCTTGCTTACACTTTTTGGTCGCGCCTCTGCGGCGGTTCTCCTCATGGTGCATCGCGCCATAATTGATTTTTGGCTGCATCTGACAGGTACACCGTACAAGGAGCATAGTCACAACATCCACTGAGGCAGCCAGCAACAGCGGTCGCCGCCGAGGCACATTTCCTGGCAAGGTAGGCAAGACTTGCCTGTGGCCAGAAAGAAGAACCAGAGAGGGCAAGGACAAAGTAGACCGAGGACTTACGTGTTCTTCCAGCCCTTGTAGTGGACGCGATACAAGTAAATACCATCTTTCTTGCCTTCTACATTGTCTTTTAACTTGTAGTCCAGCACTTTGGCTTCGTAGAGCAGTTCGCCTGTGACCAAATGTTAGAATTTCCTGCATAACTCGTGTGATATGCTTAGAATACGCGCCGTGGAAACACAAGACCTTCTCATCTTTGTTGTACATAGGCTGTCCAGCGGCCGAGGGTGCCATGTTTGTACGTTGTCTTCTGTTGCGGTGTCGTTTGCTCGGGACCCCGTGTCGACGGAAAAGTGATTTTGCCCAGAATTGATCGCAGGCTTTCAAATGCTTGAGGGGGAGTATCAGATGATTGTGACGGCAAGATTCAGACTGTCTTTGAAGTGTTGTGCCTGCAGTTGTGTCGCGAGTATATGGGGAGAGGAAGAGTGTCAAGGTCGCGAGATGGATGTGAGCTTTGTAGGAAGGCGCACGGGCCACAACAAAGAGATCCGACGCGTCTCGATGTGAGGAACATCAATCCAATGGTATTGTACGATTGCTTGTGCGATATAGCACGTGTCATTACTGGCTAGGACGACTGGACACTGTATTGATGGGCACGATGAGCAGTTTTCGCGCTGCTGGGTCCTCCACCCATAGCTTCAACCAACTCCAGAAACGCAGCAAAAGCGTTGGCATTACACCGCACTTCGTTACATACTGACTGCGGGTTATGACAGGCATATCTACGAACATACGAGCCAACAGCATAGTCGGTCTCGCTCCAAGATAATGACAAGGCCACTGGAGTTCTGCGGCGATCATACTTTGCAGCTCACAGCCTTTGCAGGAGCTGAGTCCACTCAACCACACGCTCAGCTTCGTGCGCCAACAGCTTGAACAGCCGCCCCCGGATCTCTTACAGTGACATCCTGGTCGTGACTCAGACCTACCTGCCTACAAAAACGACGGCGAGGTGCCCAGGAACTTTCTTTGTCGTCGCGGGGAGGGAAAACAACGTCAGACAGAGAGGGGATAGATAATACTCAAGTCTGAGCGTGGACGCCCAGCCTCAACAGTAGGACATAGGGCTCTGCAGCAGGTTGACCGCAGCAAAGACGGGACGAGACTCACCTCGGTGGCTGCTGCTGTTTGGACGTTGGGCGTTGCTCTAGAAGGTGATGAATATCCATTGCTTTGACGTAGCCAATTTCGTACTAACCTCGAACATGCCCGCCGAACTTTACTGAAGACGGACGCCTGCCGTCTTCTGTCGCTTTCCTTCTCTGCCTTGCACGTTCGAGAATCCCCCCTCCTCGCCGACGTTGAGCATTCCTCGGGCTGCGCTCTTCTTCTCGTCTTCAATCTTCTTGAGGCGCTTCTCAGTCTTGCCCTTGCCTGAGCCTTTGCCGTGGAACATGTGGCTCAGATGCTTGAATGCTTCCTTCTGATTCATCTCACGACCATGCTCGTCGTTGTACCTCAGCTTGACATCAGGCTTGTACTCCTTGTTGAACTTCTCCGCGAGCAATCGTGATATGTATTGCTCTCTTTGCTCGTTCTGCTGGCGAGCCAAGGCATCACGCTCACGGTTAGTCATCTTGTCGAAACGGCCACTGCGCCGGTCGGCTTCACGCTGGTCCTTGGCTCTTTGATCATATTCCTCGACCAGATGTTGTTTATCTGCCAGGAACTTCATCCGTTGTCGTTCTCTCTCCACCGAGCCCTCGGCTGCTGGGCTATCGATGAGACCGCGCTTGCGCAGCATATTTAGTGATGCACCAATGCCGGAGCCTACAAGGCTCTCTTCGTCTTCCAGACCAGTCGCGGAGATCTCCGCTGCGGTAGAAGCGTCAGTTTTCGCGCGTGCTTGTCGCTCTTCCTCCTCCTCTGCGTCGGCGTAAGACTGTTGGCCCATGTTAGTGTCGCCATCCTCGTCCCCTTCTTGCTCGCCTGGCGAGCCTGCGCCTGGTTGCGCTGATCTGCTCCTCCTTACTCGGACATCTTCCTCGTCTGCTTCATCAGGCTTCTTGAGATTGGCAACAAATTCAGTCGTTTCATCAATGACTAGACCTTCCCCATCTGGCTCTGGCTCGTCTACTGGCATCTCTTCCCGCATCTGACGGGCAAGCTCGACAGCATCTGTCTTCTTGCGCTTCTTCAAAGCTTGTCTTCGTTGTTCTGCAAGCTTAGCCTGCAGATCATCATCATCATCGAACTCGAATGATCGCTTCTTGCTTGCGGTGAGGCCATTGAGGTCGTTGTCAACGTCCATTGCATCTTCGTTGGAAGTGAATGCAGGCTGTGCGGCAGGTGGTATTATATCGTCTTCATCAGCAGCTTTTTGCCGTGTTTTCTTATCCTTCTTGCTCTTTTTCGCTTTCTTCACCTTGATCGTTGAAGGATCGACATAATCCGAAGTCGGTGTTTCGTCTTTGAGAATAGCCAAGCTGATTTTCACTCCTTTGCCTTTGACCTCACGCTCATCGCCTGCCTCCCTCCGTATTGCTTCTGCTGCAGTGCCCTGGCCATCGAGCGTAAATCGCTTCTGCTTCTTGCCGTCGATCTCTTCGTCGTATTTCGATAAGAGATTCCTCTGCTCTCCTTGCTCGGTCGGATCGTAATCAGGCCGCTTCTTCAAGAGCTTCAGCTTTTCCTCCAGTCTCTCTTTTGCTTTCAGCTCAGCATTCTCCAGCTCGTCATCTTCGCTGTCCTCGCCAATGGCAGCATCCTTGAGGGTGAGAATTTGCTCGCCAGTTATCTCGTCAAACTCCGCGGCTTCGTGACCAACTTTCACCCCAGCAAGATCTTTCGCGGTGTATTCGGCCTGCTGTTCCCGCGCTGCCAGCTCCTCTTCCAGTTTCCGCGCCTTGTCGATCTTCTTTTGCCTCTTCTTTTGCTGCAGCAGCCAAGTCCGAGTATCGACTTCCTCGGCTTCGTCGGCATCCCCAAGACCTTTCCCTTGCAGTTTCTCGTTGCGCGCAGCAAGATCACGAACCTTTTTCGCAGCGTCTTTGCGCTTGTGCCGCTCCTCCTTCTCACGCCTCTCTGCTTCGTGCCTCTGCCAGTTGCTCCCTGCAGCCGCTGCTCGCTTCTCCAGTGTGCTGAGGTCTTCGCTCTGATCACTGTCGCTGGCATCGTCGTCTTCCTTGAACTGTGGTCCTTGACCCGGCACTGCCAGAGGTTGCAATCCGAGGGATACTCGGACTTTGTTCATCTGCTCAATCTGCTCAGCAGACATTGCGGACGCCATCTAGTCTGTGTTGGTTAGCAATGCAAGCCGTTGTATTGAGTTGGAGCAGGGGTGTGGAAAGACGACGTATCAGTCCAGGAAATCGAGGTTCACGATCGCACCTGACTCGCGCCGCCGCCACTTTCTCGGTCGATTCGGAACCAGCCGAGCGCCGCTGCTATGTTGAAATTTCAGTCGCGTTGCACTTCCTTCTTCTTCCTCCAAAACATAGATTTGTGTCCAGCGATCCTGGCGCGCCTTCGGGTGCTGCTGGTCGATTGCTGCGACAGTTCGACGACCCATGGGAACTTCACAAACCACAATGGAGCACATCCGGTCGACAGATCTTAGAGTGAATGCGGCGCGCATCTTGAGCTCTTCGTGAGCTCGGTGTGTCGTCCGGGCGCTATATTCCAAGTCGCTTCTGAGCCCGTCGGGCGCTGAAGGTTGGGAAAAACCATAGCTGCCTACATCACTTCATAGAGCATTCAAGTGTTCAGTCATCGTGCCGCATATGCGATCAAGCGAGGAAGGATCTGCGTAACGCAATCTGCAAGGACTACTACTCATGAATGCCTAACACTCCTCCATAAAGCTCGCTCTATGGCGCTCGATGTCTGCTGGACATACAGAAACTCGCCAAATACCTTCTCTCGCTGGGAAAGACTCCAGAACCACCTCCCACCAGCGGTACTAGCCCTCCTCTTCACTTCATAACTCTGACAACTGCATCTACTACGGCTCGTTATGGGCTTGACCTTCGCCGGCATGCTGTGCCGTTGTTTATGTGTCGCGCTGCGCTGACCGTAGGTCCACCTGCGACGGTATCAGTATTGCCATCAGTTCATCTTGCAGAATGCAAACCTTGCCATGTGCCTCTACCCTGACCACAGACAAAGGCGCTTATCGCGCATATCGGCGATGCCAGGGAACTTGTGACACCTCAGTCTTCTTATGTCTAGAGCTTGGCACTACCGTTCGTTGGAAGGCCCCATAGCTGATTGAAGCCCACCAGAATCGCGCGGTGTCGTCTGCGGCGAAGGCTGGCTTCGCTGTGGTGCCATTTCTGTGGCCTGAGGCCTTGTATCTGCCGGAGAGGTGTTTGGTCAGGAACTAATTGCTGCCATTGTCTTTTTGCAGGTTAGGTGTTAGCATGGTAGGCATGTTCAGTACCCCATAGTTTGCAGTCACTCGATATAAATCCAGCCAACGACGGCTTCGCATCTCTTGTCTATCTCGATGTTGCAGAGCCGTACGACCTGCAAGGGACGGGTTGTGTCCTCATTGAGCCTTCGGAGATATCTTGGCAGCAGGCTGCAGCATGTGATACTGCTGTGGAGAACTGGAGCTTTTGAGTGAAGTCGAATTCGCAGCAGGTCACTGCCAAAAGTGCTTCACACACTCTGCACAGGAGATGGAAATGCCATCAGTATAATCTTTCAAAGGCGTTTCGCTATGCAAGCATCGACTGAAGGTCCACTCTTGGTCTGGCACGTGCTGCTCTGCCCAGATCCCACACGTTCAGGCAAATTCACTCGGCCGTCGTGATACATGCTGATTCGTATCAGCCGAATTCTCAGCCGCACTGTGTTAGTCACATGCTCTACACCTTCAATGCAAGTACTCTCTGCTGCAATTCTCTCGACCCCACAACGTAAGGATGACCGACATCGAAGAAGTAAAAGATGATTACATCGTAAAGCTGGACAATGGTCTCGGCATTAGGCGTTGTGTCAGACCACATCCTGGAAGCACACTTACTCGGAAACCTCTAAACCATGTCGCAGCGGCTCAGCGATTCCGATTCCATATCACACAGCGCAAACAACAAGAACGTGGCCAAATGTCTGAGGAACCGCTTCGTAAGTATCGCTGTCTTGCACAGGCTTGTCTTCTCGCTTAAATCGTCCTTAGCCTCATCCGTACACGCCGGCAGATAGCAAATACTGGAGCGAGCTCTGCAACAGCAAGGAGAGCATGCTTGCGGCTGGCAAGTGGTCTCCTGAGACTGGCGTCGGTGGCCCTCTGACGCCTCTCAACTACGCAATCACCGTCAAAAATGCAGCTGTTGGAAGCATTGGCTTAGAGCCTGGTCAAGGTTTGCACACTCTTTCCAATGCCAACAGCTACAACTCTTTCTAATATTTATGTCCAGATGTTTACGTCCGGTGAGCAGAGCTAGGATACTGGCTCGGCGAGGCCCATTGGGGGGAACGAGTCTTGTCCGCAATTGTGCCTGCGTTCGTTGAATGGACGTGGCAGACGTTCGGTAACTTCGTGCGTCTAAACGCTGAAGTCAGCGAGCTCAACAAGGGTTCAGCAGCACTGCTTGGCAAGGCAGGGTTTGTCGTCGAAGGTCGGAGAGAGGGATGCGATATCCAAGCATGGGAAGCTGGAGTCTGTCTTTATCCTCGGGGCACTGCGCCCAGAATGAGTCTTTCCAGTCTTACCTACGTTACAATTAGAGGGCTTCCATATGGCAGACCATAGGGAGCATTGCCAACGGTAGTTGCGGGTGCATCAGTCGTCCTCCTCCGACGAGTACGCGGCCAGTCCCAGTCCTGCGCTGCTCACTGCAACAGGTGGCTTCGACTCGCTCATCTTGTCCTTGCCTGGCTCTGCATTGGTTGCGTTGTTGCCCTTCGCGCGTCCGGCCTCGTTTGTCTGTGGAGCGGCACTCGTCTCCTTCGAACTTGCTTCAGCGTCTGGCCCTGTCCGACTTCTGGTTCCCATAGTGCTGGGCGCGACTGGAGATCCTTCACCGCTTGAGGCCTTGCGAAGCTTCACCCCGCCGAAGACATCTTCCTTCGCCTTCTTTCGCTTCCTCGAGACTGCCCAGGAAGTGCTCTCCGTCTCCGGCGTTTGTGTAGTCTCAGCAGCTCTCGCCTTCCTCTCAGCTTCCTCTTGCTGCTGCTTGAAGGCCTGCATTTCCTCGGCCGTTTGTTTCCTCAGGGCACTCTCCTTCTGGCGTTGCGTCTCGAGGACCGAGTCCAAGAATTCGACTTCATCTTCGTTCAGCGATTGGAATTGGTTGGTAAGGCGGATTGACTCTTCAAACTGCTCTTGTTTTGCGGCTTACTATCCCGTAACGTTAGTCGCGCATGGCTGCCATAGCGGGACCGAGTTCGCATCATCACCTTTGTTAGCCTGCAGAGTCTCATAGAGCGATTTACCAGCTTCCTGCTTGCCGGCCTCGATCTTCGCAAGGTGTTTGGCTTGGATGTCTTGTTGAGCTTGCAACCAGGCCTCGTCACGTGCCGTTGGCTCCTCGTCGGTGCCGCCTGACACGAATCGAGACATTTTGAAGTTGTGTATGACTTTGCGATTGAGAGACACGAGGAGACGACAGTCGTTCCGGCTATTGGCCCGCGGGATCGGGATCGTTCCCACTTCCACGCGGAAAATGCGCCGTTGGACTTCGAGATCACTTTCGGCCTCACGAGACAAGGAGGAGCACAAGCATGAGTTTTCTGTCGTGGTTGTCGAAGAAGCGGCGTACTGTCGTACTGTGACGCCCATGTGGGCATTTCTTGTGGCTGTAATATGTCTGTCGCAGAGACTGTAGGGTGGGGCAAGTAGAGCATCACCCACAGCCTCGGATAAGAAGAGGATAAATGTCCGCCACTGCCATGGCCAAGCCACGCTCCTCTTCGAAGCACAGCATGAGCCATGAGCCGTTGTCTCGGACGCAGCAACCACCCGGTGTTACACTTGGTTCACCTGAGCGCAGCGCAAAACGCCGAAAAGTCACTCGAGGTACGATGAAATTGCTATGCCAACGATGCTTCAAGCTGACTATTACGAAGCCTGCGACTCCTGCAAGAGCCGTAAACGTCGTTGCAATGGCGAGCTTCCTTGCATATCATGCCAGAGCAACGGCTCCGACTGCACATACCTAGCCTCATATACCAGAGGTCGGCTGGTGCAGCCTCCCCCAGCTGCTCACACGGCAACTCAATATGGAGCCAACAACGCATCTATCTCGCCTATGCAACAAGAGGTGATTCGCAACGTCCCTCCCCTAGTGGCTAATGGTGATGAGACTCATGCCAAGACCTCGAGGGCAGCTTCGCCTGAGGGTGGTTCCACGACCTTTGCTGGGCAGTACCTGGGACCAAGTTCGCCTTACACTTTTCTTCGCCGAGCCTGGAAGCGGTTTGAGAAGGATGGCATGCAATCAAATATTACAGGCAAGACGACTGAAGAACCCGACCAGTCTGAGCCTATTTGGGCTTTCGGCGATCGTCAGGTGTCGCCCATGGAGCCGGGTGGATTCCAGCTGTCGAACCGGCAGATGACTTCTATGCTTTTGACGCAATACTTTGACCTAGTCATGCCCACTTACAGGTTCCTGCACAAGCAGACGGTTGCGCAGTGGCTCGAAGAATTTCAGGCGAATGGTGTCACTTTACTCCCGGCCCGCGAGGCCATCGTTCTGATGGTCTTAGCAACTGCTAGGCTGTTCAATGTTGGGGAGGATAAAGAGATTCTTGACCGTGATGAGCATTCTTGGCGAGAAAGCCAGCACCTTTTCCGCATGGCACAGGATAGACTGCAGGCTGAGCGAGGCAGACCTCGGCTAGAGTCGGTGCAAGCAAGACTTTGCCAATGCCTCTTTATGCTGCACACTTCCCGTCCTAACCAGGCATGGTACCACTTCGGGACTACGATACAACTAGTGATGGCGCTCGGTCTGCACCGAGCGACTCCAGGTCCTGCTAGTCAGCCTCAAGATTGCATTGTCAGAGAGTGTCGAAAGCGCGCATTTTGGGCGGCATCAACTCTCGACACGTACCTCAGTGTTGTCCTTGGACGACCGCCGCTCATACACTTAGATGACGTGGACCAAAAACTGCCCGAGGAGATTGAGGACGACGATCTGACCAGCGCTGGCGTTGTGGTCGAACGACCGATGAGGGACAGCATCATCAAAGCGTCGATACTCCACGCGCAGATTACGCGCATTGTGAAGCGGGCAGCTCGTGAGCAGTACTCTGTGCAGCGTAAGAGTAGCGCACAAAAGCTCGATACTGCGCTCAAGCTCAATGACGAGACCGCGGCATGGCAGGCATCGCTGCCCGTGGTGCTATCGGGACAGATCCATCCATCGAGCTTGATACCGATCTTCCGAAGACAAATCACAGTCCTGCAACTAGCACATGCCCATGCTCGTATGGTAATCAATCGACCGAGTCTGCTTCTGGACACCAGTCAAACAGCTCTGAAAGAGCTGCAAGTAGAGACGTGTCTATCTGCAGCAAAGTCGACCTTAGATGCTGTCCTTGCCGCTGGACTGGGCAAGCATGTCTTCCAGGCATTCTGGTACACACAGTTTGTGAGCTTCAATGCGCTGTCAATTGTTTATATCTGGCTTATTCAGCGAAGATATGGACGACTGCCTCCCTTGACCGTCATCGAGGACGATGAACTGTTGAAATTGGCGGACACGGTCCAGCGGTACTTGAAGGAAGCCACCCAGGCCAACGCGCCTAGCTTGCGCTACAGCATTGTACTCGAGGAGCTCCGACAGGAGGTGCAGCGTATGGCCAGCAGACTTGTGACTCGTACTGCCCAGGTCAATGCCCTGACCGCGCCTGTGAACAATGGCATCTCGAACGGGAGAGGCTCGACTGAACCTGATCAATACGCACGAGTAGCCGAGCCGTACGACGAGCATTCTGCTGATCCTCTCCTAGATTACATAGAAGCATTCGCCGAAGACTTTCCACTCGATCCAGATCTATGGCTGTCGATGGACGCTTTCCCGTTCTCAAATTTTGGCCAGATTGAATGATTGCGCGCTCTACCTGGTGCCATTCCGCGCACTGGTCCGAGCGAAAGTTGTGGTAGTAACATAATCCTTGCTCGGGCCTTTCACAGTATGGGTGGTCTCGAAAGTGTGTAACGCAATCCCCTTGATCGGCAAGCTGTATCTGGTCCAGTACATATCCTCCACACACAAATGGTCTGCATTGGCAACGCACGCACCTTGCTGCTTCGCTTCGGCCGGTGGAACAAACGTGAGATTATGGAACAGGTAATCGACCTGAAGCTCATTATCTGGCTTCACAAACCATACGCTAAGCTCATCGCGCTCTTCAGAATAGCGGTAGACGTAGCGTCTCCTTGCATTCATCTCAGCGCCGTTGGCCAGTCTCAAGACGCCACTCTCGGTGTAGAGATATTCGAAGTCGAAGGACTTGCCACTTGAATCTTCGGTCGGCGTTCGTGGATGGAAGCTTGCTTCGCCTTTCAAAGTCCCGGATGGGAATTTTGGCAAGGTACTGTCGATTTTGCGCTGGATGTGCCAACGTCCTTGCAAAGCACGGAACGCCGCACGAGCAGTGTACTTACCACCCTCAACACATGCGTGCCATATAGCATGGAGATCTTGAATGACTGAGCCAGCCTGGCCATGGTCTGAAGCAGCAGACAGATATCGCGAAGGCGACACGCAGCCCTCACGTTCCGCGAATGGTCCGTCGTTCCGCTTCAAGCCTAGATGAGCCGCAACCTCTTCCATATAGCCTGCATAGTCCCCGAACCAATATTGTGGAACGTCCAGGCCTTTGACCTGCATTTCCTTGCGGAGCTCGAGAAGTACCCTGGCCTCCTCGTACGGTCGAACGTTAGGAGTACTGTCTGCAAGCCACCGCTCAGCTGTCAGTCGTGCTTGCATCTCTATCATACCCCAGTACGGGCCTTCATAGAAGCCCAGCAACGAGAGATCGGGAACTACTTCAACTGCGGTCTGCCACTCTTGTAGGAGCAGCGGAAGGCGTAGACTGCGTGCGTCGTAACATAGAGCCTGCTTGACATCATCTCCCAGGAAGTCTATCGCTGAGGCTGGAGTGTAGCCTGTAGCGTAGACTATGGCACCGATGTCTTCGATATCGACAGGACCATCAGCGCCAAGAACGCTGGCTCTGACAGCATCTTTCGAGCTCGTATCTATGCCCGACACCCGACCACCCACGACCTCAATCAATCCGCTGCGGACAAACTCTGGATAGCTTTCGCTCAATGCGACATACACTGCCGACCTCGGCTCACCGTCAGGGACGCTCAAAGCAGGCGTCAGATCAGATTGATTTCCTCCGACCATGCCTTGCACAGCTCCATGAATCATGTCTTTGGCTGCCCTTGTCACACGACCAGCGTTGCCAGTGATGGGCCCTGGAGGTCGTTTGGAAAGATCGTATAATTTGAGGTCGACGGGCATGAAAGTTGTAGATGTCTCGTCCACCGGATTGAAAGGTGAGATGGCATACAACGGCCGAGGTGTAACATGGACGATCTTACATCCCTCGTATCGCTGACGGGAATGGGCATCGAGCGACCACTGAGCGTTGGACAGCTGCTGGGCGACTGCGGCGGCTGCTTCACCAGCTGAGTTCCCGCCTCCGACAATGAGTATCTTACTGCCAGCGGCGGATCTGGTGGGAGGGAAAAGGTCGTCCAGCTTTCGGAATTCGGAGCTGTGGATCGATGTCAACCCCAGCTTTGACGGCACGTCCGGAACGCTGTGGGACATGGGCCGTGGCTTGGAGAAGAAGCCAGAGCCAAGCAGCAAATAGTTAAATACTGACGTGCGTTGCGAATTGCTGGTATCTTTGACAGTGACCTTCCAGGTGTGGCCAAAGTCATCACCATTCCTCTCAGCACTGATGACTTCACAGCCAAGATGAATGATGCCTTCGGGTATGTACTTTTGCCTGTAGGCCTCAAGGTATCGATTCACCTGCCATGCTTTGGGGAAAATTGGAGTGTAAGGGTTATCGATTGCACCGTTGGTTGCGCCATTCGACTTTGGCGATCGCAGATCGATCGACTTCCAATCCAGGTCGGAAAAGCCGACCGTGAAGCGAGACAGGTTTGTGGGTGTGGTTGCGTGTAGAAAGCCATCTGTTGAGTCCTCGTCAAGAGCCCAAATTCCTCCTATCCGGTCTGCCTTTTCGTAGATTGTGACGTCGAATCTACCAGTACCTAGCAGGGCTTTAGCTCCTGTAAGGCCGGAAGGACCGGCACCCACGATGGCAACTGTTTTCTTAGCCATGGGGACAACCCTGCTCATCAGCCAGGACGGATGCCTCCGGTCTGTGTGGTTAATGTACTGACAACGAAATCAACAGGGAAGGACGAAATGAAAGAAAAGAGAATAGCTTGATCTGAGCTGAGATGTGCCCGGCCGCCGCTTACCAAGCCCACTGCCTACATAACGTCCTGCCACTGCTGCTGATGTCCGGTCATGCTAGCAACGCCAGGAACCATCGGTCTCGCAGCTGCTGTCGGTGTCCCCGATAGAATTGGTGCGCAATTCTGGCCAGAGCCCAGAGGACTACTGTTTGTTGCAGAAGTCCGGCGTGCCAGAATCACGGGGACTAACCACGTGGCGCCTGCTGACGACTAATCCTTGCCTGTGGCGCAGGCAGCTGCAATGGAGCTCATTATTCTTCGATTGAAGATCATCTTTCGAACCAACGAACAGACAACATCACAAGACATCGACAGTACGTAGCTGCAGCCAAAGCATCATGTCCAATCAAGGCTACTATCAAGGCGGTCAACAGGACGGCCAGAATCTGCCTACCACAAATCCGTGGGCAGAGGAGCGTTCCCAGCAGCAGTCGCAATACCAGCAACACCAGCAACCACTCCAGCCTCAGCAGCAGAACTCGCAGCATGGCTACAGTGCTCCTCCGGGTCCACCGCCTCGACAGAGCGGAGGCTTCAACGAGGAGCAGTTCGTGCCGAGAGAGGAGCGGGGCGAGCAAAGGGAAGCTATGGAGAACTTCGAGATGAACAGGACGAAGCCCGAAAGCCAGACGGATCGCGATGTGGCAACACTGCAACAAGAGTTCCCAGCTGTGGATGGCAGCCTGATTGCAGCGCTGTATTCCGACTCGCAATCGCTTTCTGGTGCTCGGGAAACGCTGCAGGAACTCACCTCGCAGAGCTGAGAGCTAGGAGGTAGATCAAAGAGCACGTGGAAATGCCAAGCCCAACGAATACGAGGAATGTTGATGCGTTATGAGCGAAGACGATCTGTACGATAGCAGTATGAGAATGGATCGAGCATGGAGCATGTTGAGACATCAGGCGATGTCGCTGATGCATCTCCAACCAGCCAACCTTCCCCGCGCGTCATCACCTTGGCTAGCAGCACCCTCGTGTCTGTGCCTGTCTTCCACCAATGCCGGCACCACACAGCTGTGTGCCGAGATGTAAACGCCTTTGTCGCATATGGGGAGTCGCATGCAGCTCACATTCCAAGCAGCTACCCTTTTCCCATACGAAACATGTCTCTCGCTCCCTCACGCGTCCTGCTGGGCAGACGTGCTTGGAACACGATACCCTCACGAAGCTTCGCCAGCTCGAGAACGAGACGAGCAACGGCCGACCATGTCAGAATTGTAGAGGTCGGACCTCGAGATGGTTTACAGAACGAGAAAACTAGCATTCCACCTGAGACCAAGATCGAGCTCGTTCGGCGGTTGGCAGGAACGGGCATAGACACAATCGAAGCTGGCTCGTTTGTGCATCCCAAATGGGTGCCGCAGGTCGGTGGAGCCACTAATTCAAACAAATGTACGTGACTGAGTATGAATAGATGGCTGCCTCCGACAAAGTGCTATCGTCGGTTCTCGCGAACCCACCGAGCTCCAATAAGCCCATCACATACCAATGGCTACTACCGAACAGCAAAGGTCTGAACAACTACTTCAAGGTCATGAACACATCAAGTGCCTCGCCAAAAGGCTATCCTACACCACCACCCTCTCTGGAGCATGACAGCGGTCCAGCACTGAACACCTCGAGCCAGAACCCCAATGCAATGCCCTCTGCGCCGTCAGGTGCTGCAGCGATGGAAAGCAATATTGCAACTACAGGCAATGGTAACCAGAGACACGAAGTATCGATTTTCCTAGCAGCGACAGAGAGCTTCAGCAAGAAGAACACAAACTGCAGTGTACAAGAGAGCTTGGATCGCTTCGCGCCGCTGATGGCGGATAGTAGGAAAGCCGGATACCCAGTAAGAGCATATATCTCTGTCGCTCTCGGATGTCCTTTTGAAGGCCCCGACGTGGATCCACGCAGAGTTGCAGACCTAGCTGCGTCGCTGCTTGAGATGGGCGCAGATGAGATCAGCGTGGCCGATACAACAGGCATGGGCACCGCACCACGAACGCGCAAGCTTCTGCAAACCCTCAAAGAAGCCGGCGTACGTAGCGAGGACCTTGCGCTGCACTTCCACGACACTTTCGGACAGGCGCTGATCAACACGATGGTTGGGTTGGAACATGGTATCCGGACTTACGACAGCGCGGTTGGAGGGCTTGGAGGGTGTCCCTATAGTCCTGGAGCGACCGGAAACGTAGCGACTGAAGACTTGGTCTACTTCTTGCATAGCCTTGGAGCTGAGACGGGAATTGATCTTGAGGAGGTCAGCAGGATAGGCGATTGGATCACGAGCGAGATTGGCAAGTCGAACAGCGCAAGCGCTGGACGAGCCACTCTTGCTCGTCTAAGTCGAGAAGGTGCCGCTCAGTAGCTACCAGCAGCATGAATTGTACATACTCTGGTGGAAATGCACGAGCATGGTAAGGTCCCTGTCCATCATGGTTGTAGCTATCGCAACCGGTGTTTTGCCGAGTTCGCCTGTTCGGCCAACTTCAATGTTCGATCAGACTTGCACTTCTTCACTCTACCATGAACAGGCACGGTGACTGATGATGGATGAAATGAAGCAGACTGCGCTGCCCCGATGGCAAGGTGGTGGTAAAGTGTCACGAAACAGTCATGGAAAACAAATGCTACTTATAGCTGCAGCACTTGCATTGACCATCCTGTACACGTCCTGGCCTTCTAACATTGAGAACTTGAGCCCTGGAAGACCTTGCCATACCCTCCAAAAAGTGCAAGGCCTACCTTTGAAAGACGTTCCGCGGCACTTGAAGACCTTCGAGAAATGCTCGATTGCCAATCTCGAAGCCACAAACTACACATTCTTGGACACGGCGAAACCCCTACCAGTATCTGAGTTCGTCGACCGCAGAGATAGACTGGCCGAAGCTCTGGTCAGCGACGGCATGAATGCATTCGTGGTCGAGCCAGGCTATACCTTTTCTTATTATGCGAATGTTACTCAAACGGATTGGGAAGTATGGGAGCCTGAGGAGCGGCCATTTTTAATGGTTGTCCAGCCGCACAGTGGTAAGGATGGCGAGACCCGCGCGAAAACGACATTTCTGGTCCCGTCTTTTGAGGCGGAGCGCGCGAGGTTGCTGCATATGCCTTTTGAGGAGGAACTGGAGCTGGTTACATATGAAGAGCACTGGAATCCTTATGCGACTCTACTCGGTTCTTCCATCTTCAAACAAGAGGGCGAGGATGAGGACAAAACTCCTCCAAATATTATGGTCGATGAAGAGATGCGTGACTTCATCTCCCGCGGACTTGCTGTCAACGGCTTCGATGTACATGGCTTAAGTGGCGAAGTCGAGAGGGTCAGACAGACCAAGGCCGAAGCTGAAGTGGGAATCTTGAGAGCAGTCAATACTGGTACAGTGGAGTCTGTCAGGGCTATGAGAAAGTGCATGACTCCTGGTCTCACTGAAAACGAGGTGCAGCTTGTTTTGGACAACACGATGCGCACAGCTGGTATGGATCCGTTCTTCGACATCGTACTATTCGATGAGAACGCCGCGAACCCGCACGGTGGCACGGATGGTACAAAGAAGCTCGATCGAGAGACTATGGTCTTGATTGATGTTGGAGCGCACTTGCTCGGCTATTCGAGCGATATCTGCAGGAGTTTCTTGCCGCCCTTTTTCAAGAAGCCAAAGACTAGTGCGGACTTCGATGCTCTCAGCTCAGACGTCAGGGAGAAGTTGCATGTTTGGGACGTTGTACTTGACGCTCAGACTGCTTCGCTTCACGCCCTCCACGAGAATGGCACATGTGCGTCAGTTGATCTGGCAGCGCGTCGTGTAATCGAAGATGCCGGCTACGGGTTTGGTTTCACTCATAGAGTTGGCCATGGTATAGGCATCAAGGCCCACGAGTCTCCTTACCTCAACAAGGGTAATACCGGGACTCTGCTCAGAGCTGGTATGGCGTTTACTTCCGAACCTGGCATTTATCTGGTCGACAAGTTTGGTGTGAGACACGAAGACATCTTGTTGGTGGGAGAAGACGGTCTACCAGACATCCTGACTGGAGTGCGCGCCAAAGGTCCTTGGGAGCCATAGTTCAAACAGCTTTCTTGTGGGAAGCCGTATTTGGGAGGACTTCCAACTCCAGGTGATCAAATTCTCTCGCAGTAAGCATTCCGACGCCTGCTTCCTTCAGTATGTCATCAACCACACTGCGAAGCAGGGCAAGCAGCTGCTCCTTTTCCTCCGCTGGCGGAACATCCACCATCCTTCTGCTCCCCCAAGCCGTCTGCCGTACTTCATAGCCATTGCTCCTCGCATCAATGTCCAGCTGGAATCTACCGAAGCAATAGTAAAGCTCCAGTCTGCGAATCATCCGTAGCTTCTCCGGCTCGAGCCGGTGATACCATCTCGCAGCTTTCCACTCCATTGAGGGTGGCAAACATCCTTTATTGATCCAGTCTCCAGAGCTGAAAGTGACTGGGAACCTGTAGTGTCGATAGAAAACTGGCAGTGCCTCCCTCCGTAGCTGCCTCGACGCACATGCAATCGCTAACTCCGGCGGCGGCTTCGCTGAAATGAAATGCTCCTCGAGGATACTGCGGTCGTTGTCGGCGCATAGTTCATAGATTCTCTCTCGTATCTCAGCCGGCAAGTTCAGAAACAGCGTGAAGGTCTTTCCGGCGTCTCGCGTCTTTCGTACAGTGAAGTTCCGTCTCAAGCATGTCTTGACGCTGTCTCGCACCGTGACTCGCGCTCTGGCCAGATTCTCATGCATGCGGTCGCGATTGAACATTTTGCTTGTCTGGATGCAGCGTAGAAGCTGAGCATGATGTTAAGTGCAGGTTGAGAGAGAGCTCGTCAGGTTCCGAGGCATCGGGCTTATGAAACCCAGAGGTTGGGCATTGTGGCTGTACCGGATAAAGAGGCAGAGGTTCGTGGTACGTAAGCCTCAGGCAGCTTGTGAGCCACGATTACTCCATCGGCCACGTATAAAGGCTTGAAGGAGGCATGTGGAAATGGTGAAGGTGATGTCGTGTTGTACACACATCGCAAGAGGACTTTGAAGCCAAAGAAGCGATCGCTGCGGCTATCTGGTGGACAAAAGGGATGATCCGCCCAGCATGTTACTGTTGAACCACATATGAGCTGGAATATGTCTCTCTGTGCAGCATGCTCTATGTAATCAGCATATAGACGAAGCGTTCTGCCCATTGATGCCTTCACAACCTTGACTTCGCGCTATCTTTCCTCACACCCTCATCGTGTTGTCCCGCCACTGTCAGGTCTGGAAGCTTCATAGGCATGATTCTTCTCGGGATGGTGCCAGAGATCAACGCATACTTGCTGAAGTCCTGTACACCATCGTGCTCTCGGAGGTAGTCCTCATCAAGGAATGTCTTTCCTGAGACATCTTTGGTGGGAGTTTTGATGATGGACAGTATCGCATCAGAGAAGATGTCAGCACTCCGGAGATCCTTTCGAGCAGCCTCTGCATCGGGCCCACTTTGTGTAGCCGCAGACTCAATAGCCTATGCCCATCATATCAGTATTGACTCCGTCCCATCAGCCAGCGTAGAGCTCACCACAGCCGGCCACAAACTCGAGATCGCCATATCCTCCCTTCCCTCTCGCTCAAAATCCACCGCCAATCCCATCGTCAACACACTCATTCCTACTTTACCCATAGCATACGCCGTCTTCCCCTTGAAGAACCTCGAGTATATCGGGGGAGAAATAACAATAATACGTCCCTTCCCTTTCGCGCCATTCTTATACATCTCGGGCAACACCGCCTGGATAGTGCCATACAGTCCTTCGGGGTTGACCCTTTGCATGAGCTGGAAGCGTTTCATAGGTGTATTTGCAACGCTACTCCACCATATAGCTCCGCTGTTGTAGACTACTACGTCCACCCGTCCGTATTTCTTGACAGTGCTCGCGACCATGGCTTGGACATTTTCGTGAGAGCGGACATCAACGGCGATAGGGAGAGCACTGCCATTGTGGAGTTCTGTGATCTCGCGAGCGACGGTGTTGATAGTGGAGGCGGGCGAGTTTGGGTCGGGTGGGAATGGGTTGCATTTTGAGGCGTCACTTTCTGTTTTGGCTGCTACGACGACTGGAGAAGAGTTTTAGTGAAGATTTCGTGCTATCGGTCTGTGAATCAGGCTTACCCGCATAGCCTGCCTTAGCAAGATCGATCGCGACTTGCCTTCCAATGCCTCTTGAAGCTCCAACGACGATCGCGACTGGCTTGCTGCTAGGCATAGTAAGGATGAATGGGAAGGCAGAAGTGAAAGGATACCTACAGTTGTACTGAAAGCGGTGACGTGCCCATGGACGTGAATAAGTAAAGGCCCGCGGTGTGTCGCGACTGTAATCTGGCGTGCAGGCCGAGGTGGAGGAAGGTCTGGGAGGAGCTGACTGTTCACTGATCACGCACAGATCACCGCGCCAGTGTTCTTGACAAGACAGACGATTTGGTGCTAATATGATGAAGCCAGAAGAGTACAGAATGCACTTGGGAATCTCTTTTGTTCACAATCGCTAGACTAAAGGTACATGCAAGCGGTCATCCACAGACCACGCTGAAAGTCCTGAAGGTTCGATGCAGTATACCAGCACCACCAGCCCGGAACGCCTGCTTCTCTCTCTAGTCGTTATGGCAAAGTTCCTGCGTAATAACACGTGGGCACATTACAAAGCGTCAGTCAATGCATTCAGTCGACCTCCTCCATGGCGGACTCGCCGGCAGCATCTGCGAGTGCAGCGTCTGGTGCGGCAGCCTCGGCCTCAGTCTCGGCGTCCTCGTCAACGTTCAGGCCGAGAGAGACGAGCTTGTGGATACGCTCAGCGAAGTCGGCTGGCTGGTCGATGGTGAAGCCAGACACCAGCAGCGAGGTCTCGTAGAGCAGGGTGGTGATGCTCTTGACAGTGCGGTCGCTCTCGCCGTCGCTCTCAACCT